>CAJQZM010041885.1:0-55373 GCA_907164665.1 Colias nastes | reverse complement strand
CCGCCCTTGTCTGGTGAGTCATCATCATCATCATCATCATCATCATCCTCATCATCATCATCTTCATCATCAGTCCTCTGTACTAAAGTTAAACTATGACTTTTATAGGCTGGGTTTAAACCAGTAGCTCTACCATGAGTTTAAGCACACGATACTCGCTAGCGATTGTAGTAAGCGGTTTGTATAAAATTTCGTACAGCGCCCCTAGTGTGCCGTAGCGGAACTAAAAAGCCTACCATGAGGTGCAATAGTATACTACAGTAGATAACGTATAGTAAACTATACTACACTCGCTGTAGTAACCATACAATTTTTGCACCATGAGTTCTAATTTTGACATATGTCATAGTTTATAACTATTCGACGATAGATACGTCATTCACGGTAAATAATCTCGTGAAAGTTAAGAACTATTCACGTTTACTATTGTAGTTACGTCAGACGATTTACCTATGTCAACTCATGGTAGAGGTACAGGTCTATTTAACTTTTTGTAAGAAGACTGCATGTTGTTTTATTTTTACCGACTTCGAAAAAGGAGGAGGTTCTCAATTCGACCGTATATATATTTTTCTGTTTTTCAGTAAACTGCTGGCCATCAGAGGGCGCTAACGGCGGCTGTGACGTCAACATTGAGTACGAGCTTGAACAAGACCACTTGACGCTCTCTGATGTTAACATCAACATTCCGATGCCGTGAGTATAGCTGTTACGGGGGTGTGGGGGGACGGATTGATTAATAAAAGTCGTCATATTGATAGATAAAAATATGCGGAATTTCGAATAGATTAAATTGATTTTCTACACTAATATTATAAAGAGGAAAACTTTGTTTGTTTGTTTGATTGCAATGAATAGGCTCATAAACTACTGGACCGATTTTAAAAATTCTTTCACCATTCGAAAGCTACATTATCCACGAGTAATATAGGCTATATATCATCATGCTAAGACCAACAGGAGCGGAGTAATGCGGGTGAAACCGCGCGGCACAGCTAGTACTGTATATGATAAAGATACTGCTCACACTCTACATGCTCTACCCTTCACCTTTCCTCTAATTTAATTTCTCTCCGTACGTCCGGTTGTCTGGAAGAAATTTTTTTAATGTTTTCTTAGGTTAAGTTTTATTGTAATAATTCTAAGAGCAATAAAGTATTAATAAATAAATAAATAAACATATCAAACATAAAAATAAAATGTATTTAAACAAATTATCTTATATAATTATTATCTAGAAGTGTATTGAACATAAAACGTTAGAAAAAAAACAGTGTACAGAATACATAACTCAATAATCAATTCCCTGTTGCAAGTTATATTTATTTTTTCAATGACTAGAATTCGTTTAAAATGATACATAATAATAATATTGCCTTTAAAATAATATATTGTTTAATTAATTTGTCAGATCTGGCAACACCTCGCTAGTAGTCCACCAATGGGAGGGCAGCTACACGCAGAAGGGACGAACGTTGGTCTGGAACATTCCACTTATCAATAAACAACAGAAAACTGGCACTTTGGAGTTTACGTAAGTATTGCCTGAGTAAAAAATTAAAAACTAGATATTGCCATATGCAAATGTTTCTTACGCATATTAAAAGGTAAAACCTGGTTTAATGTTTTGTATTACTATTATAAGCTGTTATAATAAATTAAATTATATAATTTGATATATTTTGCTAACCACAGCTCATTCTTTATTTTTATGGAAATTAACAAGTAATGTTACCTATTTTTTTTAATAATAAATAATAATTCAATTACGATTTTTTAACACTGTTTTTCTATTAAACTAGCTGACTAACGCAACTCCGTCTGCTCTGAATAGGAATATTTTTGCAACATTGATCATAGCGTGAGCTACTAATATTTATACACATTATTCACCATTTTATAAACTAGAAAATATATTAAAATTGTTATTTTCAGTGTGTCACCAGCGATTCCGAACGATTTCTTCCCGCTAACAGTGTCTTGGGTGTCCGACACATCTCTCGCTTTGCTCACAACTACAAAAATTGTTCAAGCTGACGACGGAACGCCAGTCGACTATTCGCAAGAAATTAGCTTCCACCCTGATAAATATGAAATTGTTTAAATAATTGTATGGTTTAATATATTATATATTGTATTTTATCGTGTATTCTAAATAAATTTATTGGATGAAGCGTTGTTTTATTTTTATACAGGTTTTTTTTTTAGTGTGGTAATGTTGATCCGTTATTTGTTGTCTATGAATACAAAAGTACGGAGCCGTTATATTTGAATAGTGATAAGGGAGTAATCTTAGTGGATATCATTTATTTTTTAATAAAACTGAACATACAAATAAATTACACACAAATTACACTATAATATTTCCATAGTAGCTAAAAACTAATGCGATATAGAAATACATTTTACGATGTCCAGTAAACGAAATGACAATAAACAAAAGTATAGGTGTTATATTGCATAGTATTTGTAAAATCTATAAAATGTTTATGTATAAATTTTATTTCTTTGTTATATTAAACATATGTTTTGGTGAAGAATACATAGATAATTTCGAGGATATTATATGGCAACGGAGGGATAACCATGAAGAAGAAGATGTTTACTTAAAAAAAACTTGTAAGGGCTTTTCTAAATGCTTCCTTTTTACTTAACTCTATTAAGAAAATGAAGTTTTTTGTTCTTTGCATAGGTACCTACTTAACTTATGAATATGATATAACTGAAATTGGTATTGGTAACAGCTAAATTTACTTGAATATAATTTCAATAAAGGATGGATCTTATCTTCTTAAACCTATTTTCAGTCTTCCCTCCCCTAGTTAATTATGAAGTGAATGCAATACCTGTAACTGAATCAGATTACCCGTGGATAGCAAGAGTTATACATTCCCGATATTCTGAGAAACCTCACATGTGTACCGCTACTTGTATTCACCCGGAAATATTCATAACGGCTTATAGATGCATTCATAGGTATGATTTCTATGCATTATTAGCACAATATTAGATTTATCAACTCTCTCAAAGAAAAGAGCAAGTATCGATCTGTAGAGATTTTCTTACAAGTTTTACAAGCGTAAATTTGTAAAGCTTGTAAGAAATTCACTAATGTGTTATAATTGTTGAATCTTCTATAGAAGATTCAACAATAAAATTATAACATGCAGCGTTTTTCGTAGAAGATGTTGATATTCGCCTAACTGCTGTATTTGATAAGCAAAATATTGTTTTGTCTACCATAGTCCGTTATAATTTTCATAGTGTAAAATAATTTACATTTTCATCCGGGCATCTAAAACTCATGAGCTGATTGGTTTAATTTTTGACGAATTATTCGATTAATCATTTAGAAATCATTATGGTGGCTGGTGCTTATTGGCGACAATAGCCAGATGTTACGTAGGTGAGAAAAGGTTTTCACTTAATATCAGAAGCATCTCAAAATTATTCTATAGGTACACCTTTGAAAATATCACATGACATGGGTATGAGGGAAAACACCCTAATGCGATCTAAATGCGATAGTCTTTAGTCTATACTTATAGCTGCTAATATACCCTTACAATTTTACAAATTAAATTTCTTCACAATTCCAGTCTCCACTTGCCATACATAAGAGTCATATACAACACCGAAATACTGAATACTAAAGCGATTGTATCCCCTTCAAATAATAGTAAACAATCTTATGACGATATTGGGTTTATTGTAGTCCATAAAGGTTACAAAGGCACCTGGTATACGGTGGATTTATTCAATATAAATCGTACAGATAGCACGTATAAATGGTACTCAAAATTAACGTTTAACGATACGCATAAAGTTGTGGGATATGCTCTAAAAAAAGTAAGTTTTTGATGATAATATCATCATAGGAAATACCTATATAGTTATATTCTCTGCAGAAGCTGTTTTCCGTAGAAGAAACCTCCTTCGACCGATTTTAATGATTTTTGGGTTCGTAAGATTCGCCTCCGCTGGGATTAGGATATAGGTAGAAAAGCTAGTTATTTAAGTGTGTATGATTATCTACTAGTTACTATATTAGTTAATTATTATAATTATGTCACAGGCCGCGACCTAGCCCGCGTAGTAAAAGGTAAAACTATCCCATGTTCTTTAAAGAGTTCCGAACTATCATTGTACTGAATTTCATCTAAATCAGTCGAGTAGTTTGTAGGGAAGTAATGATTTACAAAATTTCATTTATTATTCGTATTACGAAAACAACGAATAGTCTAGGTAAAATATAATATATCTAGGTAAATTTGTAATCAAAATCGCATAAATATGCAATCAAATATCTTTTTTAGGATTTGTACAAGTTCAGAACAGCAGATACCGACTTTCGTCTAACTGAACTGGAAGTGTACATCGAATTTCTGCTATGCAAAGAAGTTTTTACATTCAGCTATCTAATGGGCCAGTTTAATGTGCCTTGCTACCACTCTTGCACTTTAGAAGAATATCGAAGAGATGAGAAAAAATGCGACAACTATCACGGCGTAGAAGGTGGCGCTGTTATTAATATGAAAACCAATAGATTGCTTGGTCTTGCTACATGGGGAGCGTATTATAGCAAATATGAGCTACCCGTCGGCATGTCAGTTGTGAATTCGAAGAATTTCTTTGAAAGTTTCAGTTGTGCGAAAAAAATACAGAAAAATGAGATGACGGTTGTCGCGGAGTTCTATTACCAGAATCTTTGTGATAAGGGCACGTCGAATCGACGATTTCATTTTAACATGTTTTAATTTGATACGAAATATTTAATACTAGCTGTGTCCCGCGGTTTTACCCGCATTGCTCCGCTCCTGTTGGTCTTAAGGAATAAGGGTGATGATATATTATAGCCTATGCCCTATAGCCTTCTTCGATAAATGGGCTATCTAACCCCGATTTTTTCAAATCAGACCAGTAGTTCCTAAGATTTAGTTTTATAACATTCAGTTGTTTTTTTTAAGAATTGAAAAAATTCGATCACGGGACGGGATTCGAACCCGCGTCTTTCATCATGCCAGGACGACGCCTAGACTTCCTATTACGAAATAATTAAATAGGTTCTTTTAAAGTTGCGCAAATATTTTTTCATTAGTAGGTACTAAAATAACAAGTTCAATATTGGTAATTATCAATAATTGAAGCAATTAATACTGCACATTACATTGTAATAAATAATAAATTGGAAAAATAAATAAAAGACCATATAAAAACAAGACTTTATTAATTAAATTACAATAACTGTGTTGAAATGTTCACAGATCCAAGTTTTGTTGCTGAAAGTAATAAAGTTATAATTTTTGTAAAATCACCAATAATAAAATCAGTCATATTTACATTGTTTTCATTTCAGTCTTGTTAAATAAGATGATGAATACATTTAATATTATAATTTATTGCACTATTATACAATATATACACTGTCCTAACTGCAGTGTCTAAGGACGGCCGTACATTGACTGCTTCAAGCAGTTGAGACCGACGGCTTGAAGTCGCGACCGCTTCAAGCCGTCAACTGCGCCGTTTGTAGCGACAGCTCGAGCAGTCAACGACCGACCGCTCGAGCAGTCCGTGTACGTCGCTCAGACGTTAACTGCTCGAGCAGTCCATGTACGGCCGGGCCAAAGGTTTTTCACTATACATAACTCTTTTATTCCTGTATGGATAATTATTGAAGGTGATTTTTATAAATTAAAAATAGCAGAGATACTTCAACCATGCCTGCAGACCTTTACAAGTTTACAAAAACACAGATTTGCATACATAAAACTACAACTTTGTCATGCATGCATGACAAACCTTGCAGCTATAAGCAATGTTGAAAGAGAAAGCAATCTACAAATGGATACAGTTAACTGGCAGTTTACTTGTACTAAATAATTATCATCTTTATTTACAAGATTATCTAAATTAATTGCTATCTACATTAAAATTAAACTTAAATCCAGAGCCAGACATTGTAAATTTGCATTTATTTTTGTTTTCTACTTTATTTTCATTTGGAGTTTTGTTTTCATCTGGAGTTTTTTCAGTATTATTTAAATTATTTAATGCCTCAGTTTTGCTATCTTCTGTTTCTTCCTTAGTTTCAGGCTCTTGAGGAACATTGAAATTGAATTTAAATGCATTTTCTCCGGTCGATAGAAAAGCAGACTTTCGTATAAATGTTGCCTTCGGTTGCGATGGACTATCTGCAATTTTTATCTTGCTTGTCACTGAAAACAATGAATATTCATTAATATGTGAATATTTTTTAATTAAGTATTATTACATATTATCTTGATTCAGTCAACTGATTCTCAAAAGAGATCATTTTGTATATGAGGTAGACAGAAGCTAGTTATTAAAATTACATTAAATAAATGTGAAAGATAGTAAAACAAAATGTGGTTTGGAACTTAAAAAACTACTTTCATACTTAACAACTCGGAAAGCTGGTAAACCTATTGCTCATGAATTATTTTTACGCTATTTCATATTCATAACAGAAAATATGTGTATAAAATAACATCTTATATCTAGAGAATTAATACTAAACTTATAATTACTTAATATAGTAAAAAAGTGTTTATACAGATCCTTACATACTTTTGACCAACTTCTTTTCTTCTGCGGCCATTTTTGCTCTATAATCACCTAAATGTGTCCTCATTAGCTGTCTTTTTCTAATTATTGATTGATTATTATTTTTCAAGACTGTGAGTACTTTCCATATTTCTTGCACTGCAAAAAAATCTCAATTAGTAATAATTATAATTATAAAACATATAAAACTTTTATATTTTGTGTATGAACCATTAATAATTTAAATTGTTAAAATCATATAAACGAGAAGCGATAATTCAATAGGTACATATTTTGTGTGTGGAGAAATGGACTTTCCAAAAAATTTTTAATTAACAAAACAAACATGTCATACTTACATTGTTTTTCATTGCCTTTCTTATCTGCTAAAGATCTTTCTAATTGCTGAATGCACCACAGCAATTGCAATTGAAATTCCCTCGTTGATTCTTCAGGGGATGTTTGATCATCATTTTTGGTAGATTTTTGTATTCTTTTCGGCTTACCCGTGCTATGCAATTTAGTTGCTTTCGGCATGTTTGATGTTAGAATGAATATTGTTTACGTATTTAATCAAGTATTATAAATTATATAGACTTTTAGGTTCGTTTGTTGTACACGGTTAAATGTTTTGACACCTATATTTCTTGCTCAGTGCTCTGTCATCTGTGGTTTTGACTGTTGTGGCTGGCTGCTTGTTCATTCATTTCTATTGTCAATGTCAATTTTGTAAAAAGAAAAAATAATTTGTTTGTGACCGTAGAGGGAGAATGAACTCATTCTCCCTCTACGTTTGTGACCTATTTGTTTATGCTTTCTATTTCACAGAGTTCTATGTGGTTCTATTAATTTATGGTATGATTTATCTGTGTAGAACATTTTTTACTTATTTCCACGAATAAAGTTTTCATTTTAAGATGATATTGCAATATGTTGCTTATTACATACTCGCCTTAAAAAAACATTTACTATGTATATTATTTAGAAAGCTAGTACAATAAACAGAACAGACAATAAATAATCAATTAATTCATTACGTAATTTTTAGATTTAAAATTTGTCAATTGTCATAAATATGGCAATTTTTAACAGTATAAAGTATTGTCAAGTGTCATTTGGATTTTGGTTTAAAATAGTATGTCGCTTGGAAAATTTGGAAAAATAACACTTTCTTGGTAATTATTTGCACAATAATTACAGTAATCATTCCCATAAATTTGTCTTTTTTGTGTGTGGTGAGATATACACTATTCTTTATTTTACCGTAATTTAAAAAAAAATATAGGTTATGTTTTAAAACTTACGAACCATTAAATATTCTATAGTTTTAATGACTGGAAATTACTTTTTTAGGGTTGGAATTACAGCCTTCAGTTTGTCATTATTCGTGTTAGCCAAAAGCTCTATCAATGACAAGCGTTTGGAGAATATGAAATCTCGTGAACGCATGAAAAAATCTAACGAAGGAGAATATCCAGACGTATATCGCAAATTGTAAAAAGTAAGTCACTGCGACGTCGTTTGCATTTTACATAACATTTTCTATAAAAAAATTGTTCAATGTAGTTTTCTACTTCTTTCAATATCAACCAGATAAATAATTATATTTGATTTTAAATTTTATTGATTCCTAACACATCCATTAAATATTTTTGTTTACTTCCTATTAAATTGAATTCTTATAAGGATACTATAGAAATTATCATAACTTGAGACATACATAGCCTTATATAACTTATATTCTACAGGTAATTTCTAAGGTAACTTCTTAATACATTCATCAAAATGGCCGCACCTCTGCTAGACCCTGCAAAACTGCAGTTAGTGCAGGAATTGGAGATTGAAATGATGTCCGATATGTACAACCGTCTTGTCGGGGCTTGCCACCGCAAATGCATACCTGTGAAGTATTTCGAACCTGAATTAGGTAAGACTGTATTAATAATAGGCATATAATAAGTTGCTCTAACTTCCACGGACAAATTTAGGGTAGTAAGAGCATAAAAAAGTTCAATGATGTGATCTTAGATATTAACTGAACATATATAAAATTTTATTTAAATCGTACAGACAAAATATATATAAATTTAAATATTAAAAATTTTTCAATTGAAAATAAAATATAAACATACTTACCTGAAATAATAATATAAAACTTATTTTTCACTATAATACTTTTGTAACTAAAGGGCATTGTTGCCCATAATAGCTTAAATATTTATATTTTTTCCAAACCTTTTTTCAAACCTATAATTAAGTTCCTCCTGATAATGGAATAGTAAAAATAAAATTAAACCTTATATTTCATCTATAGAAAAAATGTTTAATTTCAGGCAAAGGCGAATCAGTTTGCCTAGATCGTTGCGTCGCCAAATATCTAGATGTACATGAACGCATTGGCAAGAAGCTGTCCAGCATGTCGCAGGGCGAATCTGAAGATTTAACGAAAATCAACCTCCAGGAAAAGAAATAGTAGTGACCATTGCAGTAAATTGTTACCATAGACAATAACTTTGACATTTGCTGGATGACAGTTAGTTTAGTGTTGCCATAATGAAAGAGTTGAGTGTATTTTGGGAAATGCTGTTAATTTTTGTAATGCAATAAAGTCAGTATACATGTTTGTTGAAACAGAATAATGTATAATTTTTTACACAATTGTCTGATACAGGTGGTTTCAATTTACTACAATTATATAAATTTAAAAATTATTGGGTTTAGTTGGTATCCAAGCTTAGAGAGAGTACAAAATAATGTTTCATGGCATTTATGTGCGCAAATATACACCAAAAGGGCTTGCTCTATTTTATTTATGTGGTCACTTATTGAAATTGTTTGCAGTTTGAATGCATTTGTTTTTATTTTAGTCTCATTGTTAGTTAGTAAATAAAACAAAAAGGACCATGTTTTTTATTTTTATTTCTTTTCAAAAGTATCTAATATCTACAACCTTATGTACACTACTTATTTTTAATTTCACTATCACTGATCTGGCCGAAACCATAACTAGGGCTATAACTCTTGACAAGTTTACTCAAAACATAGATATTTTCAGCGAAAAAGAAAATGCCACTTGTCCATATGTAAAAGAATATTTCTTGGCTTTTAAACTCGAGTAAATATGCATAATATAACCACTTTGCTTGTGGAAGCACCCATAGGATTGCTAAAAATAGCGCTGCTTTTGGTTTCATCCGTAAATCGTGCACAACCAATGGTAAAAGAGACAAAAACCATATAAAATATTGTGACGTCATAACGCTGTTATACGCCACTAGGACAAAAGATTGACAAAACAAAGCAAACGGCAGCGTTTGTTTATCTGTGCCAAAAGCTAAGCTAATTACAAACAAAATAACACACTCCGAAATTTGGGTCATCGTTTTAACTAAATCTATAGACAATTGTCCGCCTGTTAAATAAGAGTAATAAAATAGAACTGAAAAGTTGTGCCGCGTGTCCTTTCTAAAGAGATGATATATGTACGTTTCGAATAAGAATTCGTAACCATATAACAAATACATTGCACCCGTGAGAGCAATAAACGATATTATACAACTAAATGCTAACAGAAGTTGTTTTTTATTCGGTAGTAGCTGTATAATACCATCTCTTATAACAGTATTACGATTTATTTTATATGATCCAAGAGATAAATACATGGGAAATGTGAACGCAATTGGATATAACCGTAAATGTATGGACAATCCTAAAAATATACCACTAAGAATATATTTCCTGTATCCTACAACAACGTCAGTTTGTAAAAACAAGAGCGAAAGAATTATAATAAAACAAGGCATTGAATCTGCATTCCCTCTGGTTGAAATAGCTATACTCATCGGATTATATAACCAAACTAAAGAACAATAGGTAGCAATAGTAGATCCATTGATTTTACCAACTAATTGTCTATCAATTAGCTTCTTTATGGCGTAAGAACATAGTAAATCAAAAACACAAAATAAAACCTTCCCGAAATTTACATTGAGAAAAATATTTGGCGTTAAAAGGAACGCAATTATCGGACTGTATCTGTAGGTGTGTCGTTTGTAGGGAGAGTCCCCTTTGTAAACGTGTTTCGCGGCATCTGTAAAAACTCTATAGTCTATGTCCGTGTACGGAACGTCATAATGTTGATCGTGGTAGGTGGCGTAATACACAAAAATAATGCGAATTAGAAACGCGATGGTGACATGAAAATGAAACGGCAAATTCAAGACGCGCTTCATTTTATATTCGCGTTTTTAAACTCTTCGCGGCACTTTGCAAACACGCTTTGAATTCTTGAAATTCTTTAGCACAATCGTCTTTTTTAACTGAATCTTCCCTGAGTAAAACACAGCGAGCGTAGAGTGCTCCCTGTTTGGAGCATTTCGCGTAAATTAAAGGATATTTAGCGAATCGTTCCTTTGCCTTGGACACCGCTTCCATTATTCAATATTTCGTTTGCGGGTGTATGTTGTTGGCGGCTCGCTGGTATCTATCGGTTCGCTTTCCCTTAAGAAAATATCGTATAACGGCTTAGAAAAGAAAATGCCAAGAAAGAGTCCAGTGAAAGTAAATTGAAAAACTTTAGGGTATCTAAATATCCAACTTCTTTTACCGAGTGGAGTGCTCCGACGACGCTGTTCCATATTATTTACCTGAAACAATATAATTTATAATAAGCAGAACAACAAATATAATAAAACACTGTTCATGAGCTACATCTGTATTAGTATTGGAACAAATAGCAGTTTCTCGCCTGCACATGACTAAGCGTCAACAATAATTATATTGAAAAAAAAAAACAAATAAATTAACACATAAGTGAATTGCCCTTTTTCAACTTATCTTTAAATCTTATACCTATTATTAAAAATTAAAACAAACAGATAACGATATTCAAAACATCTTAAAACATTGTCAATCGTTATCAATAAAAACACAGAAAACACAGGTACCTATATCAAAATTAATATATCAGTTGTAAGAAGATAGTGTGCACTGTGCAGGATTAGATATCCAATGTAGCTCGTTTTTAAGGCGATTAGGAAATTTCTGAAACACTTATAGGCTTCACTAGCTCATATCATATTGCATTCGTGGTGAACTTGATAGTTTTTTTGTTACCCTTATAAGATCGTTACTGTATACGTATTAAATAAACACATGATTTAAAGAGGAAAGATTTAATTTTTCTTTGCCTGTTTGTCACGACTTGGTCATTGCTAGATTCAACTATTGAACCTTAGTACCTACTGAACTGCTTTAAAAAATTACTACTTAGCAACATTATTATTTTTTACGTGACCTAAGCAATTTTCTATCTCAGCTTAGTTCAGAGTGTGTGTTTTCAGAATTCATTCTTGCAATTTTCAAATCTATTTGTATCTAGGAATCTATTAAATCCACTCACTGCTCCTATCAGCTCGATCTGTCACCGGCGCGAACACCCTCGGCTCCAGGCTATAACCCTCACAGACCAGAGACACCGGTTTATGCTTCAGGCAACACTGGCGCATAGCCTCGAACACGCGACCGCAGCGTACCTCTTGAAAATTGTGTTCTGTAATTGAGAGATTGCCATGTGAAATTAAAAGTGCAAGTTTTTTTTTTCTACAAATCAAACTTATATTCTCTCTCGTGTAGTGGCCATTTTACGTGCTGTATTCGACTTTAGGGGGTTTCCCAATTAAACGAAAACCATTCTAGTTTTTAATCAAATGATTTGTTACTTAGAACAAACAACTTAGGTATTAGGTAATGTTATAACACAATAATGTGTATTTATAGAATTTTTAAAGCCCATTCTATTAAAATTTGAGTTTAATTTAACAGTAACAATGGAAAAAAAAACAATGCTCAGCAGAAACGTAGTTAATACGTAGGGATTTTAACATGCACCGAGTTGTTCAAACACTTTATTTAGTAGAACTACAATAATTAATCTACGTCATATAGTAATTACTAATTATTGTACTGCGTAAGTAGGTTGTATCCTACATGTGCAATACATCAATCCGGCCTTTGAACTGACTTAGAAAATCTTTTTTCATTATTTAGGTACCTATTAGTAGGTACTAGGAACTTTTAATTGACGATTCATTTGTAAACTTCGCAGTTTGACTGAAAATACTATCAAAAAAGCCTCTAACTTTATAATTTGTATTTTCACTGTATTACTCCTAAACGGCTGGACCTATTTAACCTCCTAAGGACCAATGGCCTCATATAAGTACATAAACACCATCACCATTACAACCCGAAGCACCAAAAAGTTTTAACTAAATTACCAACCACTGTCCTCATCCGATGACAAAATCGAAAATTCGAAATAACTTCAAAAATACCGCGCTTTTCTGCCTATGATCACTGTGTAACGCGATTGGCTGAATTGAACTATTAGGTTTGATAGGTAAATGGGTTATCCAATCACAGAATTTTAAAATACTTTAGTTAAAGTTTTGAAAATGGCTGGTCAACGTAAGAGAGGTAAGTTAAATCGTTAATTATCATATTAATCTCTCACTTGATTTTCATTTGGTATTGAAAAATGAATAGTAAAAACAGTACAGGAACGTATTTTAATTAAATTTAACGAAACAATTCATATTGTATTTTAAAAATTCACGGATAATTTTTATGTGATCATGTGAGAACATTGGTCGTTACTTAGTTGTACTCTTTGTACTCAGTTGAAGACATTGGTAGTCAATGACTATAAAACATTTAATTAGTTAATAATTTATTTTGTTGTTTTACAGTAATTTTGAGTGTAATTGTCCTGTTTTATGATTATAATTTATTTAAACTGTCAACAGGAATTACTATTGCAATCAAAATATACAGTTATCTTCCTTATTTTTTCAGTTATTCGTGACGATAATATCATCGATTTCCTAGCCGACTGACGGAGATTTTATTCCTAGTGATGAAGACTTAGGAGACCCACCATTTGTTTCCGAATCGATTTTTAGTTAGCTCATTGATATTTCAAGTTCCTAATATTGTACTTCCAATGTTTTTATTTCTTTTTTTAACATATGTTCAGATAGTTTAGATATTTTATTACCTAATATGTAGTAAACTTACACATTTAGAATTTAAGAAAAACTGTTTTTAATTCTTTTGTATACTTTGTAGAGGTTTTTGTATGATCTCATATTTTATAACATAAGTAAATAAAAAAATCTACAAGTAAAACCTTATTTTAATAAAAAAAATTTTGGATTCACTTAGGTCTGATGTGATCACATGAGAACAAAATAAATCGAGTTTTTTTTTTCAGAAATGTATTCTATAAGCTATATTTTACACAGATAAAAAATCCCACAAGTAAATTTTAACTCTAACAATAAAAAAAATAAAAAAATACCATTGGGTGGCAGGTCTATTGTATTTTTATGTACTCAGGTGAGAACAATGGGTGGTAATGCAGAATAGGATTTTTTTAGCTTGGTCCTTAGGAGGTTAAATGAAACTTTTTCATATGTTTTCAGGTGGATTTACAATACGAACGCGAGCAAAGAAGAAATAAATTTCCAGTCTATTTTCTCCTAAAATTTATCCATAAAATGTGAAACAGTCCAAAACCATAATTCAATTTAATTAATTAGCCCTAATAAGTACCTATCACATGAGTAACCGGACAAAACTATAATCGACTATAATACTTAACTATAATACTTTAGCTCGTCGGTCGTACACCCATCCTTATCATAATATTATCGAGTTATAGTTAGGTACCAATGTAAAACATTTCATTCAAACGAAATGATAAGCCTTGAATAAAGTATAAAGAAAGCGGCTTATTAATAATAATAAGAAGCTTGGACATAGTTGTCCATACAAAAACATAGTTGTTTGCGATATATTGATTACAGCCAAAACGGCCTAATAACTAATTGGAGACAAGTAAGGGGCGGAAGCCAAAAAAATATTGTGATATTTAACTTATTGAATCTTTAGAGGTTTTTTTTAGTCTAATCATTTGTGGGCATATTGTTGTTCAAAATAAGGATATGGTGTACACGTGGGTTGGAAAAAAATCCGTAGGTTTACATCTCATTTCCATGCAGGGAATTTCCTTGACTACCTAGGTACGTGGGCCGCGGCCGCGGGTGGAAAGCTAATATAATGAATAAAAAACACATTCAGCAGTTTATACATATATTTTATTAACAATGTGATATAATCGACATGCACTCAACCTCCTTACAAAAAAAGGTACAATACTAGAAATTAAACTGATTAATAATAACAATGTTTTACATAACATGGACTCATCTAATTATCTTATTTCTATATATTATAATAAGCCAACTTTAATGTATACAATTTAATTTTACATATGTTTAATACGTACTACCATTTCTATACAATTAAAATCGATTTAACGATTAATATTTAGATATACTTTTAGTCATGGACGTATAAAAAAAGACGGACGCCGTTTTACGAACAAACAACGTGAAGCCACCGTAGTAAGCTAGCGATCGTGTAAAGACAATGAACACGCACACACTCTCACCATAGTAAGCTAGTCGGCCGCCATTACGTCGTGAACTACCGACTGATTAACTGCGTCACTGTTTCACAAAAAATATTTAAAATGCCGTCTTGCGTGGTTAAATGGTGTCGCAACAGTACAATTTTTAATAACAAAACACAGACACAGACACACACATATTTCTTTTATGTTTTAATGACATAATTATTACGGCAAAATTTATAGAAAAAAATACAGCCGCCATTGTCATCAGGACAGCTGTTGCCATAGTGTTGCCATTATTTCAAAATTTCATTCTCCCAAAAGTCGGGGAGTTGATGTAAAGTTAATTAATTTTAAAATTACGATAAAATAATTTCATACAAAATGCAAATTTGTTTTTGCATTTTCTTCTCACAAAAACATGTATACTATGCTAACCCTTAGATAACAACCATATTTAAAAAAAATATCACAGCCAATTAATACTGTCTACGACATCTGTTATAAGACAGTTAATTTGAAAATTTTAAGTGTATGTATACTGAAATCGTATGAAGCATGTTTCCTATTTGTTTGGTTATAAACTGACATTTTATTTATTTTATTTTATTTATTTTAATAATAATTAAGGAGACATTACCTCTCCTCCCCCCAATATTGGCTGAACAAGTTTTCATACATTTTCCTTTAGTTTCGCGTCCAGTGGTTGATTCGTCAAAGCTAAATAGTAATTGTATTTATGCATAGGTTCTAATAGTTAGAGTACACATAAAAGTATAACAAATTGAAAAATAAAAATACTAAAGTGTGGGGTAATTTTATTGCATCTGGCAATCAACCTGGCACACACACATGGATGTGTCGCCGCCATTACAAGGCTTCACTTAATGTTTAGGCGATACTCCGTCCGTCTTTTTTTATACGTCCATGCTTTTAGTATTCTTTTTACAATAGTCTTGGATTTTTTTATCAAAGATGCAATTAATCAAAATATAATAACTGAATACAATACAAACAAAGGCGATTACATATAATTTATAGCGATTATTAATTCTGATACCAAATATATTGTTAATAAATAAATTTTGATACTAAATAATGCACAATGCAGATTTTTCCAATAGCTTGGGTAGGTATTTTTATAGAAAACACAAGAATTTTTTTTTCATAATTAATTAAGGTAGGTACGAAGCCAAAAGTTCAATTGAAAATATGCTGCCTGTATACATAATTTATTTTAGTACCTATAATTCCAATTATCCACTAAATTATTACATCATGAATAACACAAGAAAATAACCGCATAATTTGTTTGAACATGTCATTATGATACAGCGCGAGGCGTGTGTAAAACGAATAAATTATCGATATGTGCTCCAGATACGCGATGCTCAATTGAAGGACATATTTGATATATTCAATTGAGACAAATTGATGTGGATCGGCATCAACATGGCTCATATTTACTGTGACATCGGAAGTTATGTACGAACTTTAAACTCCCATCATTTTTCCTGTTAACTCCTCGAGTCATTAACAACTTGTTTTTCCAGTTTTAATCATTTAACGTACAACATTGTATGATATTTTATCCCTTACTGTATTTATCAAAATCGCAACATTCAAATAAAAAATACTACTGCGTTTTATTTTATTGTCATACCGTAGTCGAATCTCGAATCATATCGTCGACAGGGACGAAACTATAGGAACAATGTTGAATAAGAATGAGAGAGAAAACCTAACAAATGTTTTTTTTTTTTTTTATAATGTGCCTGGATTGTCTTTAGTCAGTGCAAAAAAATCAAGCTTTCAAGTCTTACAGTACTGATATGAGTAGAAATCTCTATAATTTGTATCATACATATAGAAATAATAAATATTAATAGAGGCATACAATGAAAAAATTAACACATTTACGATACTGGTTTATTTATGACCTTGTCTATCAGAATAGTTGCCACAACTAGTTAATAATTTATGTATGAATAGCTTCCAAATCTCTTGGGGGGCTTTTGTTGCAAATGTTTAGAATTTTCAATTAAAATATACTTCTAGCAGCATGGTATGGATGAAAAGCTCTGTATAAATATTAGTATTTGCATTAATGACTTTTTATCTAGAATTTAATGGTCACAGTAGGCCTATAAAAGACATACATAAATGTTAAAAATTATATTAATTTGTTTTTCACAATAAAATGTTTTCTACAGATTATCTAACGAGGTACCTATTATATAATACCACCCTTTGACATGACCTTCCTAATATACATATAAGGCTAAAGATATTTATATATTGCTTTCTCACAATACACTAATTTGTGTAAAAAATATACAAATCTTGCAAAAACAATATTAAGCTATATAATACAGTGCTCTGTATGCAATAGTAAATAATGAACGTTTATCAAAAATGAGATAAAAAAGTAATAAAAGAAAATCTTTCTTGCATACATCACTGATATACAATTTTTAATAATTTCCTTCTATCCTAGATTAAATTTTGAATAAATATGTACTTTAAGATTCCATTTTAGCAAAGCATCTTCGAGATGTGCCATAAATTAAAATATTAGTGCATTATTTTCAGATATCTTATCACAATTTCGTAATGTTTTCACTTAATTAGTTATTTATAAACCTACGTTGATAAAACATCAAAAACGAAATGGCAATAACAATCTATCGGCTATACATAATTATGTGTTAACAATTGTTTTCGTATATGAAAACATACAGTCTCTGTGGGTTGCCGTAATGCCAACTGCAAAGTTACGAGGTTATTGGCTGGCACTTGCTTCTACACTCTCTGGTCGTGATAATACGGGCTTCTCTGCAACCTGTGGTTTCTCCGCTAACAATGGTTTTTCCGCAACCATTATTTTCTCGGCTTGCGGTTTTGCTTTTGGTTTATCGTTGATTTGAGGTTTTTCACTAATTTGAGGTTTCTCTGCTTCTTGGTTTTTAATTGTAGGTTTTTCAGACACTGGAGGTTTTTCATCCAATGTTTCAATTTCAGGTTCATTAACAGGCTGAGATATTTCATTATTTTTAGGAAGTTCTGATGGATTTTCAATATGTGTATTGGATAATTTGTTTGGTAATAGATCTGGTTCTTCCTTTTCCATTTGTGCAGGTCCATTTTGTTTTTCTGTAGGCATGGGTGGCGAAATAGACCTTTGTAAATTTTCTGGAGCATTAGGAGAAGCAGTTCTTATAGAATTTTCTTCACTCGATGCACTAAGCTGCCTTTGAGGGTGCGGATTTGCCAGTGTTTGCGTTTGTGGGTGATGGGGATTATGTAACGGCAATCGGGACTTGTCACTCTTTCTCCACAACGTAACCTCTTGCTGTTTGAAGTAACGGCGGTCTTCAGTATCCATTAGCACAAGATTTAAATAGTATCTTACAGAGAATTTATTGTTTATGTCCCTCATTGTGGGTGTCAAGTCATAACCAGCTAGAAACACTCGAATCGGAATACTCTCCCCTCTTACCGGAGCACCGTCCATGATTTCGTATTTAGCAACAGTCTCATTTTCTGTAAATGTGTTAGGCCCAGAACCAGTGGTTTCTCGTTTAATTATTGATATTTCCATGTGTTTTATTTTTATTCTGACCAGTAGGAAATATATTTTACCCACAATTACGTCTTTCAAGTGGTATTTTGATTTGTTGTATTCAAACTCTATGTGGAGGCAATCTTCTATGCCTACTTCCATTTTTATGGAATTTAGAACATCAGGATAGCTGCATAATGTGTGTACAGCTATATCAACTTCTTTTACAATATCTGTAAGTCGTCTAACGATTGTGGCTCGCAAAAAATACCTGAGTCTAACGTTCGCACCCGTGTACACTTCGTAAGGTTTTTCCACGTTAGCGAATTCGAAGGGATACGAGGTGTGTTGTAAAAGGTCACCGGGACGGGCTAGTTCCTTCACCAATGATATAAATTCGTGATGATTACCTCTATCATAAAACAATTCGATTTGTCCGATAAGCTCGACTTTTATACCTTGATGCTCTAACTTCGACCCAGGCTTTCTCAACGTCACATTTACGCGTCCAGAAACAGTTTCACCGTCATAAAAAAGCAGAAGCTTTTCCTTTTTTCCATCATCCGTTTTTACCTCAGCAACTTTACGTTTGTCCGCATCATCGAATACAATTTCGATATCCGCTGTCTGTCCGAATCCGAAAAAACTCATTTTCACATCAAACTATTACGCAACACTTTACGAACTTTTTATGTATATTTTGAAAGGAACAATTGTGATATAATTGAGCAAAACATTGAAAAACGGCGATGAAACGCCCGCAAATCTAGAGCCGACTGAAGGATAGAAGTAAAGATGGCGACTACATTATGTCGGAAGTCGGCGAGCGATTTCATAATTAAAAATATATTAAATTGACTCACCAACAAGGCATCTCTGGATCTCACAGGCGTATTTCTTACAGGGATCGAACGGCATATATAAATATTATAGGGATTTATTTAAAAGGAAGATAAATCTTCTATTTCAATCATGTGTACATTCGATATTTTTTATACATGGCAATTTATTTATAGTTTCCACCACATGTTCAGGGCATCATAGATAAAATAAAATGTTGATAATTTTACATAAATTCTCATTTAAACACATTAATCTGTCATTATAAAATTATATTATACTGCACTAAATAAGAATAGGAAATACAGTTACATGAATTTATGAAGTAATTATTCAAATAGTTACATAAATAAATAGAACGTATCCAAGAAGCTTATATCTAATACACTGGAGATTTCGGTATGAACATTAACGTGTAACAAGAAAATATTGCCCAGTTGATATTTTTTATCACTTTCACACCTAACTTGGTATTGCCACTGTTAATACGAAGTTTTCCCAAGGCTACTATGTATGCTGTAATATTCTGTGCAAAAGGTTAGTTTTTGTACATGAGATTGTTGATAAATTGCCAACAACGTCATTCAGAAGCATTGTTGGATGAGACAATTATTATTTATGCTAAATAAAATAAGTATCTGAACCAATTATTAAAAAGCGATACTCCCTGATTATGGGTAGTCACCATAATAAAATTGTAGCAACTCTCACTTTGTCAATATGGCATGTGTTTCAAAAAAATTGCGTCGCTTCGAATATTTAAGTTAATATTGTTGCTTATTTTAATAAATATTTTCCGAATATAAAGAATGCATTGTATTGTGCAAAATTGCAGAAGTGTTTGGACACCAAATTCTGGCATAGAATTTAACAGGCAAGTGTATATTTACGTTATTTACAATATTCTTCAATACTCCTGCATTTACCTGTTTAGAATCATTTCAATGGCAAAAATTGTAAAATTTTGCATCATTTTAGTAAGCAGTCATGTTAAATTTGTTATTTTCCTAATACTTTATCATTTTTCAACAAGTTTTCAATAAACAAATTTAACAAGTAAGGTAACCATAATGACGAGTTTTTATGGATAGCGAAGAGAATATATTGTAATAACAATATTATGATGAAATTTAGAACACCATTTTCAAGATTGTTACTAGTAATGAAACAACACACGACATCGGTATTGCACTCACATGTAGTTATAAGATTGTTCGTTTTTACATTGAAATTTATACTTTTTTAACTTACCTCATATTTTTTTGTTTTACGTATTTCAGCTTTCCAAAAAGTAAAATAAAAAGAAATATATGTGCCCATCAAGGGTAAAATTACTGAGGATTACGACCCAGAAAAAAATACCTTTTGAAAAATAAACTTTGTAAAGTTAGCTGAAATTTGTGCAAGGCTGCTATAAACAGTTTTTCTTTGATGATTTTGGCTTGAAATTGACCCGTCGAAGCAACGCGTTTAAAAAGAAGATCTGAGTAGCTTACAATTTGGTAAACAGCATCTGATGCAAAACACAACTTTCCTCTATTTACAAAGGATGTTAATGCTATATATCGGTTCATATCCAAGCTTTGTAGCCAAAAGTTATTTAAAACTATCATTCTATACCAATTAAAATTGTATGTACCTATAAAGTATGACCAGTAATATTATAATATAAATACTGTTAAAAATATATGTCGTTATTATTTTATAGACCATGATTTTTAGTTTTTTCTATTTCGAAAAATCCTGAATATACAAACCAGCGTGGTCACTCCACAGAAAGAGACAAAAAACAACACTGACGTCATTCAAGGTCATATTTTCTTGTTACAAGTTAATGGTCATAGTGCAATCTCCAGTGAGATATAAGCTTCTTGAACGTATCCAAAAAACCAAAAAATCATAACAATAGTGAAAAACAGGGATACCAACATTCATTCTTTCTCTTCACTAAATGGCGGACATTAAATTTTGTAACTAAAAAGACGTGGAATTCGATTATTTATATGAATCTATTGCTACAAAACATATTTTGAAATGGAACTAACACGCACAACACTTGGAATCGCAGTTGGCCTAGCCGGAACTCTTTTCTTAGGGTATTGTGTGTATTTTGATCAGCAACGCAGAAAGGATCCGCTTTACAAAAAGAAATTGAGAGAACGTAAGTTTTATATTTAAAGTTTATTTTAAAACTCACTCTTACAATGAACGTTGTGCACTATTTTTCCGGTGCTTTACAAGTAATATATTATCAGCTGTTGTATAATAACAACCTAAAAATTTTTCGGTACGTAACATTGTCACGTTTTTTAGTTTAATCTCTCAATATTGTTTTACCAGACACCAGTTACGTTTACGCTTTATACCTGCAGTAATGTATGAGCAAATGAAGTAGACGACATTTATAGTAATAACATTTTATAAAAATATTCACAAATTAGTATTCTTTGTAGTTTTGGACTAATGGACTTATCGAAATATGTGTTGGTTGTGTTTCTCCTAGTTATTATTAATTACTTAATTATTACATATAATAACAGCTTTTTTCAACATGCAAATTTGTATCCATATGCGAAATAGAGTATATATTTCTGAGGTAGTATTAAAAATACATGCCTGTATTTAGATGTATGTAATAATTAAGCATTTATATACTAGCTGGTCTGATGAACGTTATTCTTCCTTACCTACCCTTATCATTTAGGGGTAACAAAATAAATGCTGGTTGATTCTTAGACCTACCCGTAATACACAACATTTCATTAGAAATAAAAATAATTTCATAACATTCCAAACAGTTATACAGCAATATGTATTAAATATTTTATAATTATTCATTATCAAAACATGTACCAAGAAGTAAATAAAACAAGGTTAAAATAAGTAAGGTTAAAATAATTAATCTTGAATAATTCCTAAAGTGATTAGAAATATCATCTGTAGCTAAAGTAAAAAGCTATGAAAAGATTTAAGAATAAGGCAGAATTTGGATCTGTCATTACGATAATCATCAATATATCATCATCATCAGCTCATTATGTTCCCACTGCTTCGACACGGGCCTCCAATAAGGGTTCAGGCCATAATCCACCATGCTGGTCAAGTGCGGGTTATATGTTATATGGATGTCACATGTCATTGAAGTTTTTGATTCTTGACATGTCTGAACTTTTTTATTCTTGGACATGTCGGTTTCCTCACCGTTCAAGCAATGGTGATGTTATAAAAATATATACATTAATATAAATAAAGCATCTCTCAATAATTCTGACTATAAACAATTAGAAACATAGAAAGTGATATTTACACATCTGAATGCACACATAAATAACGATAGAATGCACATATTTCTTGCCAGCGTCATTAAATAACAATTTCTTTTTTTTAATTGCTCACAAATCATAGGTAACATTGTTATGACTGGCAGGTTATATTTATTTTTCAGTCAAGTAGGCATTTAAGATTTTTTTTCTTTATCATATATTATAGCATTTAATCATCACATGTGAAAGTGTTTGCTTCTCTTTCTTTTATATTGCAATATAGAAATTTTATAGTTCACATGAATGATAAACATTTATTTTTTACAAGACAAGTAATGCTGCTTGTGGAAAGCTACTTTTAATAGATATCGTTGTATATGTTTTTCCATGTATTCTTGAAATAAATACTACTTGTCTTTCTAAGTTACTGCAATGATGCTTTATTTTAGAAGTAAAATGAACATCAAAGATTAAGAATTTTATTTTAATGTAATAAAAATCTGAGAGGCAGACATATCCTAGTCATTGTATTTCCAAGTACATAAATGCAATGATCTTTATTGAAAAAACGAATATCAATAATAATTATTAAGAATTTTATTATAATCAAATTAAAATATTACAGGCAGACAAAAGGCACAACAAAATGCGTCACGATCGCGCACAATGGGCGGCCCGCTACCAGACACAAACGATCATGAAGCCATGCAACGTTTCTTCTTACAACAGGTATTATAATAGTATTGATTTTAGATTAAATCCTACTAATATTATAAATGCGAAAGTTTGTGAGGGTGGATGTTTGTTACTCTTTCACGCAAATACCACTGAATCAATAACAATGTAATTTACTATGTAGGTAGCTGAAGACCCAGAATAAGACATAGGCTTCTTTGTATCCCGGAAATCCAACAGGAACGGGAACTAAGCGGGTTTTGCTTTGAAAACGCGGGCGAAGCCGCGGGCGGAAATTAGTGATAAGATATTATAGTTTTACTATCATGAATATAGTTGTACAAAGATATAAACAACTTAAGTTAATTACTTAATTGTAAGTGACAGTAATGATACAACATTTTTGCTGATTCTGACTCATATAAAATGCACCAAAAATTCATGTTGTAAATTGTAAGTCAATTTATTTTAAAGGAGGTTATTAATAAGTTGCCTCTTATTTCATCAATTTCAAGAAACTGCATAGTTGCTCTTTTAAAATCATGTTAATGTTACAATTTAATTTTATACAGATAACATATAAATATGTTATAATATCAATTTAATGTTTTCAGATCCAACTTGGTGAAGAGTTGTTGGCAGCTGGTGACCTGGAAGCGGGTGTAGAGCATCTCGGCCAAGCCGTAGCTGTGTGCGGACAGACGCAGCAGTTGCTTAGCGTGAGTAGATACTTAATAAGTTATTTGATAAGTGTAGATAATAGGGCGGCCGTACACGGACCGCATTAAGCAGTTGAGACTGACTGCTTGAGGCCGCTACTGGTGAACTATAGACATTCATTCACTGCCATCAACGACCGACCGCTCGAGCAGTCCGTGTACGTAGCTCATCCGTTAACTGCTCAAGCCGCCTGTGTATGGCCGCTCATAGAGATGAGCTAATAGCACAGAATACATAATAGTAGCTAAACGCTACAGAACGGACACTCTCCGCCTCCCGCCAAAATTAAACACTTACCTCACCCCGCACGATCAGACTAAAAATGGTCCACATTTTTCTACAAGGACGATACGCAACGAAGATTGACAACATTAATCAAATCGACTTAAAGTAATTTTATTATTTTGGATTTGTGATTATCGTTTTTCGTAGAAAATGGTTAGATATTGTGCTGTTTACGGATGTATTTCATCAGAAAAACGCGATTTTTTTTTTACGCTAGTCACAAATGTGCCAACCATAAAGCGTTAACACACACATTTGCACTCTCTACAGTGTGACTGTCAAAACGATAATTTTGTATGGAGTGTCCGGGGTGTGCTAATAGTTCTGATAAGGTATATGAGTTTAGGATATAGGAATGAGTTGTAACAACATATTACTACATTTGCAGCATAATAATTTATACTCTTTAAATTTAAATAATCAAATTTTTAAGATGGATTTTCATGAAATTACTTTTTATAAATGTTATTAAATAATATATAGTTACGAAAACAGCAATTTTCAATTTTCACAGCAGGCTTAATATATTGTTACTTTGGGGTCCATACTGTTGCGTTCATATTAAAAAATTAGAAGTTAATAACACCACACAATATTCTTTAAAAATATATAGTTAATAACATTTTTTTTTTTAATTGCAGGTACTGCAACAAACAATGCCGGCGCCAATCTTCCACCTGCTGCTCAAGAAGCTGCCCGAAGTGTCGGAGCGTCTCCGCGCGTCGATGCGGGCGAGCGGCGGCAGCGCGCTGCAGGAGGAAGACGTCGAATAAATAAATAATAAAATTGTTTTTAGTTTTAATGCCCTTTCAATTCTTTCGCTATCTGTACCTTTTTTCGACGTGTTATTATTTATCTGTGCATTATGTTCCTGGCTGTCAAATCTTGTCTATTGTTTTTTTTTTTTTAATTATGTCAGTTTTTAATATGGTAATGACGTTTCGATTTTTCGAAATTGTTATTTCAATTCTATTTTTATTTTCATGCTTCGTTTAATTATTTTATTGTTGTCACGTTTCTTTATTTTCAACTCGAGTACAGAGGCTGTGAACGTGTACTTGAAATTACCGCCATGTTTAAATCTTCGCGCGTTTTTAATGAGAGTAAAGTTCAACGATAATGTAGGTATTGTTAGTGTTATTTAGGAATTTGTGTTCACAACTGGTTAAGAATGCTTGAGTTTTGATTGAGATTTTATTGTGAAATAAAAGTATTGTAATAATTGTTGTTTTATTTAAATATTATTTATTGTAACATCATCTTTAATAGAATTTAACTACATATATGAATAAACTGCCGTTTGGTGCATTTGGGCAAAAACTATTGTACTTATAGACTGTTAACTGTAAAATGGGAGGGTAGACAATTTTTTTACTAAAAAGACACATTTAGCAAGCATTTTGCGATTCCTTTCATTAGAATAGCTTTTAAATGTTGACTGTTGTAATGCTAATTACTAATTAGTGGTAATATTCCATTCCAAAGAAATGGCTGAATTAGATTAGCGACCGCATGCTTGGTGCGAGATATTTCTTCTGTCTTTCTAATCCAACAACAACAGCACTCGCAAATAAAATTGAATGATGAAAAAGTATTTGACTCACTACCTATATCTACCGATTTATTTCATTGGTCAATATCACGATCGATGTAACGAAAACACGTAGGGTGCTTTTCCACAAAATATAATGTGCGAAGAAAATGTGCGGTGCGAGAATGCTTTGAAATGTCTTCTATTACTCAAAATTATAGAACTTAGTCAGGGAGGGTAGGTAGTTGTGAACAGGGGTGATTGTAAATAACAAGATTTTTTTTCTATAATCAGTCAGATGAGTTTCCAAACTTTTGAAAAACCATAATCGTATCGTATAAAATGAAATATTGTTACAGTTGTAAAAGTAGAGTCAGAATTATTGGTATTAAAAGTGTAAGTGGAGTTGTTTTCATTCAACCCTGTTCACAATTACCCACATTGACCCTAAACATACTCCGCACACATTCCTCGCTTGTTTTGTATGCGTAAAAAAACTAGCACTGAAAGCCGTTTCCACCAGAGCTATGCTGAGCGAGGCTAGGTACCTAAATGAAGATATATTATGATTGGTTACAAACACATCCCTCTCTACGCATCCTTGCACATCTTTGGTGGAAAAGCATCCTTAATTTGTACCTAATTGTCACGGGTTTTCTCGCCTGCGAGGACTCTGTACGCCTGTATACCGAACACGAGTTCACGACCAATGAAATTGCGTATTTAATTATTATCTTTGGCGAAATTAGCAACATAAAGACAATATTAAGTAGGTAATGGGTATGTCATAATAGAATGGTGCGTACCGTTAATTCAGTGAATATATAGGTATATTTAATCGGTAGGAATTTTCAGAGCAAAATGCAAATATATATAGAAATATCATAAATATGAAATATATATTCTTCACTTCTAATAAAATAACACGCATAAAAAACTTTATATTTTTTCGTATCTATACTAATATTATAAAGCTGAAGAGTTTGTTTGTTTGTTTGAACGCGCTAATCTCAGGAACTACTGGTCCGATTGGAAAAAATTCGTTCGGTGTTAGATGGCTATATATCATCACGCTAAGACCAAAAGAAGCGGAGCAATGCGGGTGAAACCGCGGAGCACAGCTAGAAACGAATAACCTTAAAAACTACTCAAACATTTATTTATTCAATTAGACTTTTTCTAGAACCACTGTTGAATCGTCATAACTGTTTTAACATTTATTAACGACTGATTTCAACTCTTTTGCTGTAAGAAAGCTACGTTCCACGAAGTTACGTAGGCTATATTTTCGTCAGCTCGTCAGCGAAGCTCTAGCGGCTAGTATATAAATATATATAAATTATTATGTTATTATACCGGGGATTGCTTGTTCACAAATAAAACTATATAATTGTACCCAGTTTCACCATTTATTCATAAAATATCCCAAAATCAACAATAACAATAAGTACGTGATTATAATGTCCGATTATTAATAAGTACCTATCTAAACATATTTACAAAACAATTCCGCAATAACATTAACTATACTAATAACAATATTTACAAATTGGTAGTTGTCTGCATTTTCGTTAGGTCCTAGTAACCTAGATGATCATATGTATATTATGTTCAAATGCATGACGCATGAGTCATGCGGCATGACCTCTTAATATATTAATTTTATACATATAAATTTTGTATATTTGTCATATATAAAGATCGTCTAAGGTCATAAGAGAGCTCCAAGACTTAGCTCTCGTCACTGCAAAAGTTTAAAACAATGCTTTGAAATACAATTTCTAACACAACAAGAACTTTTAAACAAAAAAGTAATATAATATATTAAATGTTGTTTAAAATATAAAACTGAAAAACAATATTTGATATTAATTTATGTGGCAAAAATAAATATCAATATTATATAAATATTATGACAATTTTCAAGTATTGTTTCTTCGCAAACTTTTTATTTATTACATTTTAATATCACCCTTCTATTTGATTTAAGAATAAACTATTACGTAAGGTTACGTGTTTACATACGATATGTATATTTTTCCTATTATTTTACATGGATGTTTAGGACTGAGTTCAATTCCTCAGAGATCAAAGAAAAAAGTTATTAAAATACAGAAAACTGGCGAAAACTTAGAGCTTGTCACAAAAAATTGATGACATTATTCTGTTTGGATAAGAAGGGTTAACAAGAACACGTAATATAATAATTAAAATTAATTATATTGGAACCCAAAAACCATTCCCATTGCACCTTTATGAAGTGATCACTATATAGTATAAGGTAAATTATTTGTCGGTGTGTTGATTGTGTATATTATTATGCACCAGATAAAAAAAATCATAATAAAAAGTAACAAATAATTTACGAGAAATGGTGTCTCATCTTATACGGGATACAAAATATGTATAAAAAAAGATACATACATATAGTATGATGAAATAGCACCCGAAAGACTTTAGTAAGAAAATCACATTTGACTTTGTGCACTGTGAAATTATTACTTGTAAAACTTCATTTTTAAAGGAAATTAACGTAAAATTTTAACCTAATTCATAGAAGGGATTTTGGGCGGGAGTCCCGAAATTGAGCACATTATAATATAAAGATTATAAAAATGAATGCGCATTCGAAATTATAATTTTATCAAAAAGCCTATTTTAGGAATGTAATTTTTTATCACCCAATGTTAAAATATGGACTGGTAAGGAAAATGTTCTCTGATTCAATATCACCTAGTAGTTATAGATTCAACGAAATATATTACTTAAAAAAATAAATAATATTTTCTTGTAAACATTATTTATAACCGACAACAAAAATTTACTAAAAATTTGTACATTTTTCTTTGTATGCTCAACTTTGATATTGCAAATTTGTTTAGAAAGCATACATTTTAATTTCATATTGCCAGAGCTTTAACTACCGTAAGTATATCAATAACAAAAAAAAATAATTTTCCTATATGAGCAAAACTTAAAATCCAATAAAACATCAAAAACTGTGTAAAAACATCAAGATTGCACAGAACTTCTTATAATATCTTGAGATACCTTCATAACCTCTAAAGCGCCTTTAGATATCAACTCATTTGCCAGATCTCGACCTAAACTATCACATTTCTGAATCACATCGAGCGGAATACTTTTATTTTCTGTCAAACCACAAAATATAGTTTCCGATAGGGCTTTAATTTCTTCTGGAGTTCTTGTATCAACGCAGCTTAAATTTCCCCGCCTTTCCTTTATCATTCTGTCCATTTCTTCTAAAGGATTGTAGTTTTTATCCGTTCTAGTTTCGTCTACTTTGATTTTCTTTTTGGGTTCATCTTCTGTGGGGCTTAGTTTGTGTTTTTGCGTTTTCTTTATTTGTTCGAATGTTTGTTCGAGCGTGTGATCGATTCTTGTGTCTCCGGTTAAACTCCAGACACCTCCAGATATGGTTAGAGAGAAACTCGTGTCCAGTTTTTTTAGTTTGGTCGAAACTCCTACGGGGGCGCTGCAACCGCCACCTGTGAAATATAATAATAATATAGTTTAAAAACGTGTTTACTGTATAGATAATTTATTATATTATAAAAATATTATTTTTATTATATACATTTATTTTTGCCGTTGTTCTCTTTATAATTTAATGTTGTTTTTTCTCTTCTCGCTGTAGAGTACACAATTAAAATTGTCAGTTTGTGTAATTTATATTTGCATGTTGTGAATACCTATAATTGTTTGTTACATTTAGAAGAATATAATAAGTCTGTAATTAATAATTAATGAAACAATGTAAACAAACGTTGGTATTTCTAATAAATAAATAAATAAATAACTCTACTGGGAAATAGTTTTTAAAAGGAAATACTGATATTTTTTTGTTTTTATATATTTTTTGAGCGTAGTGATTAGAAAACTAAATTAATGATATAGTTATTGTAGAAAAATTCTGATGAACATGCTGTGTTTTGTTTATGAAAATAAACTTATAGTATGAAAAACCTTATTTTTAACACAGAAAACCTTTTTTTTTCCAAAGCAATACTAACCTAAAGTCTTCAAAAAGCTCCTCTCAGCCAAGACTCTGCAATACGTTTCCACGTGGTTGTAAGGTGCCAACATTTCTAGGATCTCTTCGTTATCCGCTCTACATTCTACCGCCAAAGCCCCTTGGCCCACTGCGTACATCATTTCTGAACATGGCAACACCTAAAACAATAACCTTTTTAGTAAATACATATTATAAGTTATTTATAACTAGCTTACCGCCCGCGGCTTCGCCCGCTTTGTCTAAAACCTAATAAATTATATACAAAAACCTTCCTCTTGAATCACTCTATCTATTAAAAAAAACCGCATCAAAATCCGTTGCGTAGTTTTAAAGATTTAAGCATACAAAGGGACATAGGGACAGAGAAAGCGACTTTGTTTTATAGTATGTAGTGATTTATACATATCATATTAATTATTATTATATTATGAGAGCAGTGGTGGATCAACGGTTGAAAATTTAAAAAAAACAATAAAGTTCGAAACTAGACTGATTCGCTAGTATTTTAATTTTTGTTTGTTTGTATTGTAATTTAAAAAATTAACATAATTTCTGAGAGGTAGGAAGAAAAATAGGGTGATGAAGACCTTTTCAAAGCACATAGAAGCTTCTAAATATACAAAGTCTAGTTAAATTTTCTTATTGATACAGAAAAATGACTTATTTTTTTTATATTTTAACAAACAGCTGTTTAAGATAGAAGACAAAACGCATATATATACAATTAATGCTAAATTTTAATCATGAAACCTGAAAAATATAACAGTAAATAGACACATACATAGCAATCATGTAAAAAAAACAATAGCGTAAAAATATTTTCACAGATCAGTAATTATTCACGATTCATAATTACTTCCTCAACCAACCTTGACCGGTGTTCTAGTTTAGTTTTTAATAATTCAATTGGTAATTAATCACATTGTAATTTACGAATATTAATTTAGTCCTTGTTATTGAATCGAAACAAAGATCATTGTCAAGACGATATTTTATGCGTGCGTTTATAATTTGCATGTAGACTGATAAAGATATTGTTTTTTGGGTGTGGTTAAAACATATTATATGTATTATGTACATATAGAGAAGCATTTTTTGTATGTACTAAATTATTCATAGACGTAATGTTAATTTTCTAAATGGCAAAGTGACGTCGTAACTTGCTATATTTAGTAAAAAAAGTCTATTGAGTCTATAATATCTAAAAAAATCTTTTCTATACCATTGCATTGTTTTTAAATATAAAATGTACTAAATAATAAAAATTAGAATTTTATTTTCTTAAACCCTGGTTTTAGTCTTGTAATACATCAATAATCCTGTTAGTATTTTAGATACACCAGTTTAAAATAATTCCTTCAAAAAATCATAAATATTTATAAATTACTTACCTTAGTAACTCTATTTCCCCATCCCATCCTTTGCAAGCCAGCGTGTGCAAGCAATAATGCGCTGTATTCCGTTGTAGGATCGTCCAGTTTCCTTAACCGCGTGTTAAGGTTCCCTCTAACGTCGATCACTTTCAGTTGAGGGTAACTACCTTTTAATTGTGCTGTTCGACGTAATGATGATGTACCTTTAAATAAAAACAAATATGTAATTAAATAAATTAAATGTACATATCTTCTATAATATAAAAATGAATCCCAAAATGTGTTGGTAAGCGCATAACTTGAGAACGGCTGAACCGATTTCGTTAATTCTTTTTTTATTATATTCCTTGAAGTACGAGGATGGTTCTTACGTAGAGAAAACGTAAATATGTACCACGGGCGAAGCCGGGGCGGACTGCTAGTAGTATATAAAAAATATTTTATTCGAGACATAAAATTGTATAAAATCGCTCCATTGAATGAATGAATGAAATGAATGATTTATAGGTTGACTTGCCCAGTATCACTCTATAGTCTATGGCCTTTTAATTATCTCCAGGCATGAAATTCATATATCTTTAACCAAATATGTATAGCTAAGTAAAAACTAAAAACTATTCAACCAGAGGACAAATTCTCGAAAATATTTTTTTATTAAAATCGCTCCATTGCGTGTCTTTAGATGGATTCGTGAATGGTTTAATTTTACATTAGAACGCGAGCGAAGCAGCGGGCAAAAACTAGTTTTATATATTTGACTCACCAATAACAGAACCTTCTGGAAGGTCAGCGAGTGTGGTTTCCTTGATATCTTCCCGGACGACTAACGCGTCTCTCGGGTCTTCTCTGTTGAAAAAACGTAATTTTTTTAAATATCTTACACCATAACTTTTTAAAAGCTTAATAATTATTTCTATTTACTTTAAAGCACCTTTTTAAACTTTTTAAGACACACGACTATAAGTTATAGGTAGATCCATATTCGTAATTTCTTAGCTAGTTTGATTGTATCATACCTAATTAATTTTATTATTTCTCAGGTTAAACATATTATGTTCATCAAATAATAAAACATTCATTCATTATCAACGAAATAAATGGTTTTAAAAATATAATTTGCGATAAAATGGTAGGCATTAGTCGAGTGTGCAATACTACATTCTAGTTCTAGGAAATTATTTTATAACTTAAGGCGACATCAAAAATAAAAAAATAGTTCCCATTAAAAAGTGCTTTACGAATTTAATAAAAGTAAGACTACGCCATTGTTTTTATTTTTACTAAGAATCTAAGAACACTTTTCTAAAACGAAAATTTAAGAACAATTTTGTGAAATAAGATGTGCATTACTTATTAAACAAAATGACTAAGTCATTTAACATATTGGATATCTTAATTTTTGTTTCTTACGGTATTATGTACCTAGTACAACTAATCGTTGCATTTCTCACTTCTTCTTGTTGATTTCGAAACGTATTTAATGCATTACAAAACGATACAAGTTAATGAAACTGAAGTAATATTAAAATAAAAAATACTATATCTATAATTGTGTTTATCTGCGCCTTAATATTTAAATTATTGATTGAATTAAAACCGGTTACTATACTCTATGGCTAGAATCTTACTAAGTATAACTTGCCTAGCAACATTCTATTTTTTTGGGATCTGCAATAGATTCGGTATAATTGTGACCTCCTTCTATTACTTTTAAACATGTACATAGGATAGTGACAAAAATCGTAAATGTAAGAAAAACAGGCACTACATAGTATGAAACAATAATATGTTAGGAGATTAATCGATATCCGCAATGCTTATAACAATGCATCATTTAATCCCTCACGCGTCCAACTATAAAATACAGATTTAGTTACACACAAACAATGTGCATAGGACGCGTGAAGGTTTATTAAGATTTTTTTTTCTTGGTATAAAATAAGGACTGAAGAAATATAATATGTGATAAATAATAATAATTTAAATACAGAATGTTTTTACCTCACAAAATGCGAAAGATCGCTGATTGTGAGGCTGCATTTCCTACGTCGGTCGTCACAATTTATTTTTTAATCGTTACTCAATTTATATTTTATGTTTAGCTTTAGATATTGCATAAATGTAGGTATGTTCTTAAAATACACCCACAAACAAGTAAAGAATAACATACTTCAGAAATTAGAGACCTTTTAACGGATTTTAAAAACGATGTTTTTTAACGCGTGTTAATAATATGAATAAATCGCGTTTAAAATCCGTTAAAAATTAAAATTTATTATACTGGCGTAAAATTAAACAATAGAATAAACATACCTTTCAAAAACAGCTCCTATAGCCAGTCCATCTGGAAGTGTTGTCGGTAAATCCTTTAGAGAATGCACTACAAAATCTACAGTATTATTTCTTAACGCGTCTTCAAGGTCCTTTGTGAAGAGTGATTTCTCCCCGATTTTCGGGAGCGACACATCCAGTATGCGGTCACCCAGGGTTGTCATGGTAACTGCAGATAACAATGAATAACAAATGTTATTTGATATCAAGTTTTTTAATATTCAAATTTTTACTAAAAAAAATTAGCATAGAAAAATTTAGATGACGAGGCGGGATACGCGCTCGTGATCTATTTTTTTTCTCGATATTCAATATGGATAATTTTTTTTTTTTGGACAAAATATTACTTTAAAAAAAGGTGCATTGTATGTATTAATTTTTGAAAAAAAAAAGTCATGTTTTTAGAGTGTTTATGCAGAATAGATTAAAATTAAACTATAGTTATTTGGGATAAATCAAAGCATCATTAGGTCACTGATATCATGCACCTTTTAATTTCTTATCTTATCGTTTTAAGACAAATACTATATTTTCGTAATTAATATTTGCAAGCGTAAAGTTTAAAAACTTTTTATTATCCTAACTAATATTATAAATGCGAAATACTCTGTCTGTGTGATGTTAGTCTTTCTGTCTCTTCTTCACGCCTAAACCACTGAACCGATTTTGATGGAATTTGGTAAGTACAGAGATAGTTTGAAACTTGAGAAAGGAAATAGGATAAGTTTAATCCAGGAAATTCTATGGGAACGGAAATATGTGGGTTTTACTTTGTAAACGCGGGCGAAGCCGCGGGTGGAAGCTAGTAATTAAATAATATTGATACATAAGCCACACTGATATAATAAAGAGAAAAAAATATTTTTTTTCCAGATATAGTGATTAAAAATTTGAAAAAATAAGATTTTAAAAAAGATTAAAAAAGATTTTGCAATCTAATTGTTACTACTTGTTGTATCTTTATTTTCATTGATTGATGAAATAGCATTTATTATTCAAAAATCATAATTTTTCACAACAAATAGGTTAATAAAAGTTTTTAAAACACTATGTATGTGTCCCTTAAATTAAAATAAATTATTCTATGCCTAAATTTATATTATTATAGTACGATTCAAACTTAATGGCGGCTCGGAACATCGTACGATCCGATGCGCGGAGAACAATTTTAGGTATTAGCGGGACATTAGGGACCTGTGCGCACCTGCACCTAACTTCCGATTGAATCGTACTTTAATAATTTTAATTTAAATATGTTTAGCTTTAGCGTGAAACTGTTACTTTAAAAAATTCTATAATATACTAGCTTACCGCCCGCGGCTTCACCCGCTTTCTCTAAAACGATTTGAGATTTAAACTATCCTACCTCTCAAGTTGGATCGAACTGCACATGGTGTGCGAATTTTATTATAATCGGTTAAGTGGTTTAGGAGTCCATTGAGGACAAACATTGTGACACGAGATTTATATATATTAAGATTTGCACCAATACAACATGAAAGACAGACAAACAAACACTTTTGCATTATAATACAAGTAAGGATAACTGCAGTTATGCTCATATATGTTACAGAGGGGAGATGCAGTCATTAATTATATTTCCTCCGCACTATAAATTTACTGTTTAATAACTATATTAGAGATCCCTTTTGAAGCTTATAGTAGAATGTTTTATGATTATTTTTCATTATTCATCGGTGGTAAATGTTAAAATATGTAACAACGATTCGAAAGTGCTTCTAAAAGAAGTCTAATTGAATAAATAAATTTTAAAAATTTATTATAAAATAGTATATTTATGAAAATCACATAACAAATAAATATGTGTATATTATATAATATATTACTAGCCTTCTGGTCTGGTAGAGGAATCATTGAAAACATCCTATATGTAAAGAGGCATCCTATTATAATAGATTTGCTTAAAACAATTATTATAATCTATAAGCTGAAGAAAAGAGATTTTGTTTGTTGGAATCTGCTAATCTCAGGTACTACTAGTCTGATATGAAAAATTATTTCAGTGTTAGATAGCCCAAGGCTATCAGCTATCATCATGCTAAGACCAACAGGAGCGAAGCTATGCCGGTAAAACTGTGTGGCACAGTTAGTACTAAATATGATCAATATAATACACTTTTAAACAAATAATAAATGAAGGAACATACAAATAACATTTTGAATTTAATTATTTTCTAAAACATGAACAGTTTAATTACTTACCTGAGATAATTGTTAATGATCAATATAATTTAAATAATTAAGTTATATTTACCTAATGTAAATTCTTTATCTGGATACACTTTCTTCAAGCAATCAATTACATAGTTTGTCTGTATGAGCGCCAGCTGCAATAAAATTATATATTATTATTAGTAAATAAATAAACAATTATATTGACATGAGTTTTGAAATTATTTGGCTTAAATATAAATATTCCTTCTTATTGTGAGTTTAATCACTGACAATAAGAAAAGTGTTGGACTTTATGTTTTTCCAAAATCCAATATGATTTTATTTTACAAATTACAAAATATTTAATAATAAAAAAAAGAATAGAAATATAATTTTGAGGAAGTAAGCCTTATTTATATGCATATTGATTCACAAAACTTAAACAGATACAATAAAATAATGTCACTTTAATTCATGATAAAACTTGAACTACAAAACAAGTTGTATTTTAAAATATTTTAATTTGCATAATATAGGCAGAGCATGTTTAATGTCCCTGAGAGTTGAAATGCCATTTCACGTGTATGTATTTCAGTTTTTCTACACCTAATAATGTATTTTTGTCGCAAATTTCGATTATATTATCGTAAATAAATTATCTAAAAACTTAAATAATACGATTTATAAAGTATCTGCTTATCGGTTATCTAATAGATAGACGATTTGAATACCTCGCTTTTCCTTGAACCCACACGGATAACGTTTCTGATTCTTTCATTTTCCATTTTATTCAACTTTTTAAACTATGACGAGGGTTTATAAACTTTACAGTACTAAGGCACGATATAAGATTGTAGGTTATGTCACCAATTATAACATTTCACACAGGAACAACTTGGTAAATAACTAACACTTGTTCAGTTAAACTAAATTCTTGTCACTAACACTGTAGTGGACAAGTTAGTTTATTTATTTGAATTAAACTACACGAAATACGTAAGTCATGATAATTATGATAGGAAACTGAAAAAATGACAGCTCTGACTTCTGAGCTCACAGCGCAGCAATGAGCAAATGCCAATTGGATTCCTGTCATTTAATAATGTCAAATGAAAAGTCAATGTCAAAGTAAATGACAGATTAAACAGAATAAATAATCTGTATTTTAAATATTTTGTTGGTGATGAAAATCTTACCTCTTACCTACATATTTTAATTCCAATTGTAATCTTATATAAGATAAGAATTTAAGACTTCTTATTGGTCCGAAATAAAAATGAAATTAATTGAACAGACTTAAACCGACGTAAACTTATAATCACACTCATTGGAACAACTTTGACTGTTGTATGATTTTTCTACAGCAATGTTTGGACAAAATTTGACACATTTAATGTGATTATAGGAAATAAAAGCCTATATAAAAATGATATTTTATTTGATCATAACACATTCACAGTAAATCTATTTAATGGCAATCACTTTTAAAAATAATAAATTCTGAACCAAATGTTGGAACAATATAATATATTATTTTTAACCTTTTCAATTATCCATCTATTTTCAGCATTCATAAATGTCTGTTAATGCCTCCTCTTAAACTAGTTGAGAATAGTGAGGGTGGGGTAAGATGCATTTACAATGTCATAGATTTGCTTAGTCATTGGTCATAAGCGTCATACCCAAAAACATCAATAAAATATATTAAACCATATGGTTATCTTTAAATTTAGGATGTATTTAACCACATCACATACAGAAGTAAAAAAAAATATTAATTGCTAACAAAACTTATTCTAACATGTAGACACTTAAATTTGAACTTTATTTTTTGCGTTTACTGCTTCTCAACCTTAGTCTGTTGACGGTAACTGTTGTTCTCTTGCGTACTGGTGTTTCTAGAATAAAAAAAAATACATTTATTATAATTTAATTATGAAATATTTAAAGTTAGTGCAACACCTCTATGTGTTGTTATTATTTCATAGTTCTTACATATTTAAAATTCACACTGAATTAAATAAAGTTTAAATATAACTATTTGACAGTTTTAACACAAATTATATTGGGTGTTGTGTATGTGTTTTACTGGCCAAAATATTAATTTAATTATACCGTACATATTACGAATGTTTAAAATAATTAATTTCAACTTGTTATAAGTTCCAAAACGAACTAATATACTCACTTTTCGGTGATGATTTTTGTGACTGAGGACTTTCAATATCTTTAGCTTCTTGTTTATTCCTAACTCTACTTGATTTTCTTGTTTGAGGTGGTGTTGAATCATTTTTCTCTTTTATAGGAGACTCACATTCTTTTTGAGACACTACTTCATTCATTTTCGCATTTTTGGAAGTCTTTTGTTTTATTGGTTGTTTAGATTTGCTCGCCATTGACCTAGTACATCTTTTACTTGTTATTTGCTCATTCTCTTGCTTTACGGCTTCCAATTTATCTTTACTCTCACGTTTTTCCCTAAGTTTAATAACTTTAATCATTGCTGGAGTATAACCTTCAAATCCTTGATTACAGTCTTCAGTACTCTTTTGAGATTTTTTCGACACTTTCTTTTTGAAATTGGCTACCACATCTTTCATAGCATATGTAGGATTCAAGGCTAGTAAATAGTCTTTCTGTAATAGAGGCGATTGAAGATTTGAGTCGGAATTATCAGATGCATTAGATAGCTTCCTAATCCTATATTTACAAGTAGAATCGTCATCTACAAATGTGTCTACCGGTGGCGGATTGCGCTCTTTACGAATAATATCTTCCGGGTTTCCAGCTAATATTTCCGCCCATGTAAACTGCCTAGCTGAACCCAAGAAATTGCCAAACTTCCCAATACTATTCCTGTGCCGCCTCATACCCTTACGTTTTATATTTCTCTTGTTAGATCGCAACATTTTCGGCGATAGCTTTTTACCAAAAATGTCATGTGGCATCAAAGTCTTCTTCAAACGCGCGACCAAATCCGCATCGGATATAAAGAAATTACGTGACGAACACGGCTTTCTTTGCCCATCACTGGAAGTGTTTAAAGTTTGCTTTAGGAGTTCCAATTTTAGATCATTCTCAAGAGAAAATACATTTTCCCTTTCGTAGGCTTTCTTTATTCCGTTCCTTGCAAGAAAATCAGGTGGCGTGTTCTTAGTACCTTGTCTCTTGGAATAGCAATTCCTGTTAATCGGCGATTTTGGCGCCTCATTGAAATTAAGAAGTAGTTCTTTATCAAAAATATATCCATTTTTCAATAATTCACTTCTAAACAGACTTTTGCAATAGTCATAGTCAGGTTTTTCAGTAAAATCTAACCTTGTCACATATTGCAAGTATTTCTCCAAGAACTGTGGATAGAATTCAGTTTTGAAACATGTTTTTAAGAGCAATTTTATGTTGCTCATGAAGTTTTTCTTCAGTGCGTGAACTAAATCTGGTTCTGCAAGTACTTCTGCTGTTTTCCAAGGTAATGTACCAGTAAGCCAGTCTAGTAAATTATATCCTAGAGTTTCTAAGTCAGATCTCCTAGAATGTGCTCCAATATGTGAATCTCTTGAGCTATATTCTAGCGTACCATCATGTGCTTTCCTTGCATCCATGCCAAACTCTTTGTGATTACCATTAGAATCCAGGAATTTTGACGCTAGACCATAATCTAATAAGTAAATCTGTCCATTTGATTGTGATAAGATTGCTTCTCGGTAAATCTCTTCCAAGGCATTAGTACCATCATCGTGAATCTTGCTGCCATCATCTAGTAATACTTGATATGACCTATCTGAGCATATGGAACTATTTAAGTCTTCATAGTTAACATAATTTGTGATCTGACGTAGATTGAATGCGTGATGTCTATGCAGTGTTCTATTATCCTTGTCAGATAATATTTTTGACAGTTTCTGCCGAACACTGGTCAGTCTTTTATCATGAATGGAATCATCTAGTGATGTTCTGTTCTCTCTGACTGTAAAGTCTTCATCGTCATAATAGTTTGATGTGCGCCCCTTACTGCTTTTAGCCCTTTTCGGCTTTCTGGACAAGACAACAGCTTGTTTAGTGTCTTTTTGGAATGACGGAGTGGGTTTAGGAACTTGTAGTTTATTAAATTTGTTGCCATCAAAACCCAGCATGAGATTTGAGCTTTTTATATCTGAATGAGTGTATCCTTGATTGTGTAAGTACTCAAGTACATCAAATATTTGCATTGCCAAGATGAGCACATTTTTTAAGTCTAGAACTTTAGTTCTTGTTATAACTTGATGAAGATCTATGTCATAGCGAGGCAGTACAAGAAATCTGTATCTTATGCCAGAATTTTCATCAGTGAATGAACCACTTGCAATATAATGGGGCATACCTAGCCGCTTTTGTTTGTGTTGTTGGCGCCATGCTCTTACTGCAATAGAAATAATAAAGGTTATTTTTAATTATAAATAAGGCCATGAAACAATTGTTGCTTTAAACAAAATGTTTGTAATAGTTGAGCTCTTTTAATTATGTTTTTAATAAAGTATTAGAAGGTCAAAAGATAAACACATTATCATGGAAAGTAATAATATTTAGTTGTTTGAGCGATGCATATTTTGCAATTTTATTACTAATTTCATCATAATTTACCTTTAGATGTCTGCCCAGATCGTATCAAGCAGTGTACTTCAACAAATAGCGGCCCGTTTGTATGTGGCTCTATTTTGACCACATATCTGGCGTTTAATTTTGTGACTTCTTTATCAATTTCATCAGACGTCAAGTAGATTCTACCAAAACTTCCTCGTCCTGTAAATAGAATAATGAAATTATTGAATAATAAATCGTCTTGTCAACAACATTTTTGTTACATTGTTTACATGTAACAAAAATGATGAATCTTTGCAGTTTTCAATATGAGTAAAATAGCTAAACCATTATACTCATATTAGTAAGATTAACTTTTACTCATCAACTATATATCTTTCATTTTGTTTGTAAAATTAAACTATTCAGATTCAAGATTTTATTTGTAAAGATAAATAATCTTCCACTACATATTAATAAATAACAATACTATCCAATGAATATTTTACTAAACGAAAATCATGAATGAATATGAATCTTTGTTTGATGTTTTACTCATGCAACTTTCACTTCTTGTTGCGTAATCAAAAAGATAATTAAATTCAAATGAGTACTTTACAAAATTGTTTTCTAGTAGTAATAGTCCGGGATCCATCGCTCATTAATTTTGCAAGTGATTACTATCAAGCTAATTTTTCGTGAGTAGCTTTATTTTGATGAGATGCCCAATAATTTCATGTACGAAACTCTCGATTGTGGTAGCTTACAGAGGTAACAAGGATAAAAATTTTTGATTTGACGGTTCTCAAATATTTATTACGCAATTTGTAGGACAATATGTCTGTTGAATTATATAAGTATTAAATAAGTGAAAATAAAAAAATCAGCTGGTTAGTAATCATTTATGATGACCTCGTTATCGATACACATTGGAAAGGGGGACTCTTTGATCAAACCATAGATTTTGTAGGACAAATATTTTTTTCGAATAATTTAGATAATTATCTTGAGATTGAACAAAAAAAAACATTCAGTTAGTAATTAATATTTGAGAACCATCAAATCAAAATATTTTATCCTTGTTTCCTCTGTTAGCTACCACAATCGAGAGTTTCGTACATGAAATTATTGGGCATCTCATCAAAATAAAGCTACTCACGAAAAATTAGCTTGATAGTAATCACTTGCAAAATTAATGAGCGATGGATCCCGGACTATAATTATTAATATCAATGTTTAACCACTGCTTATTTTTTGTTCTCCTTTTTAATATAACTTACATCAACAGAGTTAGATAAGTTGTTGTAAAAGAATGTATGAAGACAACAATATCTTTGTTGTTTAAAAAAAAAACAATTAAACAACACAAGTAACATAAAAACTTCACAACAATGTGTGTGAATTGGGAAGTATCTATATAAAGTAGGTATCTATTCTGGAGTGGCATATCCATATCTTCTTTCTGTAACTTCAAGCTTGAAGAGCCTGACATTAAAAATAATATACAAATTGTTATCATTAAACTTTTATTATATGATTCACAATAATGTATTGAATGATACATTGTTTCCTGAAATAGTTTGCATAATTTAACTTACCAATGGGTTTTCCAAGGCGCCATTGCCTTTGCGTTACATCAGTGAATACAATGCCTGGGTTGAGTGCTTCATCATCACAATAATTCACATCAAGACTAGGACATTCCTCTATAACTTTCTTCTTCTTAGCTATCATCAATTCCTCGGTGTCCAAGCAACGCCGGGGCATTTTTGCAAAAACCTTTTCAACTTTATCCAGTCATTGATATATAGATATATTTTGTATTTTTCTGTGAACAATTAAACAATTCGTTTAGAATATAGTTCTTGAATGCTTATAAAATGTTTAGGCACAGGTGTACGATACGTATTAAATAACAATAAAGTAACAAAACTGGTTTTACCTGTAATCCAAATATCTGTTTCATGAAATGGCGGCTTTCGCTATACTAAATAAAAAATCCACTCATATACAGAAATTAGGTTATAATAAATATGACGAATGCGAGATAATAGACAAATCTGAACAAAAACGATTGTAATCCGCGATGTTATACAAAAAGTTTGTCAATCTGAAATCGCCATGTTGTAGAAATCAACGGATCAATTCTATAATGTTGCCATTTGATTAAACAATCCGAAACTGCTAGAAAACCACTTAGAAAACGTTTATAAAAAATGCATATTTCCGGAGGTGAATGCAATTTAGAAAACCTGTATGAAATTTAAATTCTGTAATAAATAAATTAGTACATATAAAAAGATATAAAATATATGAGGAGAAAAAAACATAAACATGAAATTTGACACATCGACGTGCATAGATGTCAATGGGAATAGAAGAAAATATTTATGGTTTTTTTAAATGCGTAAATGATATCCTTCCTCTGTGATAATATCAGTCCCCGGACAAATTGAAAAGCAAATGAAAATCTGGGACGAAGAGGGACAAAGGTCCATACTCCATGGTAAAATAGATGCATAGAATAAATTGAGCAATTAATTTATGCAGGTACAAAGAATACGAAGTAACTTTAATATTCCTGCATAGAGACTCTAATTATTAGTATATGAATTTATGTATATATTTTATATTACCTACTTACTACTTATTTTTAAAAGACTTGATTCCTCAATATTTTAATCTATTTGGAAATAAATTCTATTCTTTATTTTCGTATAATGAGTACAAATCATACAAAAAATGAAAACCTCAACATGTTATTCAGTACATTCTACAACATACATTCGAATTACAATTCTATAGACATTGAGCAATGAACGTAATTTCATTTTCTCGTCTCGTTTCTCAACTCCACCAGCCGCCAGCCCACGGCTTCGGGCTTGAATTGAACAGTTGAACTTATTCAAACTTCATTCACGAGGAGATTGTAACGTCGCGTAGACGTATATTTCGTTGCAGCTCTGCTAACGCGATGTCCTTTTGTTTGTCAACAAATAGTTAACTTTTTTAGAATGTTATACCAGTGATTTAGATAAAAAAATGTGTGTTCAGTGATTAGTTTTGTGTTATTGTCTGTTATAAAATGAGAACGCTTAAAGTTTAGTGCATCAAAATGGATGGAGCGAACGCAGATTCGGATCATTCTATGACTTGGGAAGACTTTTTCGGTATGTTATGTTTTATGTTAATTTTGTTTAACGATGTTTATAAATTATTAAGCTATGCTCATGTAATACCATAAAAATAAATAATAAATATTACCAATGGAAACATGGAAATATTCTAGCTAGGTATTTATTTTATTAAAATAATTATTTGATTAATAATATCATGTCTGTATTTTCACGTTAAATAATTATAAAGAATACAATTCAGCGTGGGTATTATAAATAATTATAACAACAAGTAAATCTACATAGATTTTTTTCTAATTGGAGTAAAAATTGTTTTAGAAACGAGATTACAATTTGAACACAGAGCAAGTAATATAGAATGAATTTGAATTTGAACAGCTGTTAGTTAGTACAAAAAAAAAATACAGGGTGGCAAAGGAAAAATCTTACTAAGAGTAGGTATTTTTATTCTGTTACATATAGGTAGGTATTTTACTAGGGATGGCGATCTGAGATCGATTAATCGAAGAATCGATTTTTCGAGCAGAAAATATCGATTTTTTAAATCGATATGAAGTACTGTGTCGATTCACTGAATCGATATATCACCCTTGAAAATCGACATTCGATTTTTTCTGTTTTGGTATAAACCATACAATTATTTGCATTTAGTTGAATGTGCCTGAATAGGCATGACGACAGTATCCATAAATGATCGTATTAGTATTTTTAAGGGAAAATGTATAATAAATAAATTAAAGTGACTTAGAAATCTTAAAAACATTAAGATTAATGAGATTATCAATAAAATAAAACATTGAAATTCTGCAGTTGGCCATTTTGACTAAAACACGCGTGACGTCACGCTTAAGTAAACAACTCACGTCAGATGTGTTTTGTTGTTATGAATATGTTGAGAATACGCATTTTTATTTATTTTCTATTGTTTCACGTATGCTTTATCGACTCAGAACAGAAATATAATTGCGAATTCACGAATACATGGTTCGGGGTTCTCCGCGCCAACTTTATACAATCATTTCTTATTATTTTCTCGCTTGAAATAATTACTAACACATTTTTGAGCATTATTTTTATGTGGATTCACACTGCAATACTGCACACCACTTATAAACTTTGAAATTCGTTTTTATAACACATATTTAATAAATATTTTTTTAATTTTCTTCGCAATGCGTACAAATAATTACGTATTTACTAAAGAGTGACGTCACGCCTACGCCATGACACCTGCGAGCTGTTTTGGCACAGTTAATAAATATTTTTTGAAAAATGGCTTTTATCTTCGTTAAATTTAAGTATATTACCGAAATATAGGGTTTTTCTTGTATAGTAAACGTATACACACATTATGGAAGAGGATTTCAAAATCTTTCGTCATGCCTATTATAAGAGTGCTGCCGGTTAAAGAGTTAACTACTCATAAACTCGCGAGATGGCTGTATGTTTAGTATCCTTTACTCGCCTCTCTTTAATAAAAAAGTTACGTTTGTTTAGATATTGAGCATTGGGAACTATAGTTCCCAGTTATAATTCCCAATGCTTAATATTTAAACTTTTAACTCTTACCTTATTTTTTACTTTTTTGCAATCAATAAAAACATTCAGTATATAAATACTTTTTTTTTTTATAGTTGACCTTATAGTTTGATACGGTAATAAAAATAATTGTTATTTTTGAATTCCCTGATTTTATTGATAAGATATCGTTAATTGCAATATTAATCTTGTTTTTAGTAAAATTGATACAAATTTACATTGTAAATGCAAACTTGAAAAAAAGATCGATTTTTTAAGAATCGATTTTGTAGGCCTCGATTTTTTCGTGAATCGATTCATTAGACTACGATTCGAATCGATTTAAAAATCGATCTTTTTCGTAAAGAATCGCCATCCCTATATTTTACTAATGTGAATACTATGCTAGGTATAACACTATACTATTCATTGCAGAAGTAATGCAGAAACATCTACAACTACAAATACCTATAAAATATTAAATTAATGCAAATTGAATAGAATTTTATTTGAAACATACCTACCTATGCATTTATAAAAACAGATGCAATACTACGACCATTTTTTATCTGATTATACCTACTTAACTGTATTTTATAGTAAGATTTAAAAAAGGAAAAGAACATTATCTACGCGTAATAAGCCATACATAGGGACTAAACGACTGCATAGGTGTAAAAATCGGTTTTAGTATAAGCAGTTTATGCTTTGCATAATCTTTAAATTATAATGTTATATTGTGAACGACGTTGTGTTCCTGTAGAATAAAGAAGCTTAGCGCGAATAAAGCTTCACATACAGCTAGGTGCACACAAAAAAAGAAAATGTAATGAAACTGTCCGTGTACCATAATCGTGATTTTCCCCAGGCTAGACGGGATGGGACAGGTTTGTTTCCTATTATGGCATGCATTGCGAACACTGGGTTCATTGCCTGTAGGCTGTAGTGTACACCCACCTTTTATGTGATTAATCATTTTCTTGAAGTAACAGTGTTAGGCAATAAAGAGTCTGTGGCGTGTCGTATCGAATTAAGTTCGTGCTCTATGGTCGAAGAATTCGATTTTTGAAATTGTAACCGAGCTATAAAATCACCGTTAATTTAATTAAAACACCTACTTATAATTAATTATTGATATTTATTGCATACGATTAGTAAGGTAATGGTAGGTACGTCTCGGTTCACCTATGTCATTTTCCATAACTAAGTTTTAATCTTAAACTTAGATATAAGTAATCGAATATTTCCTATCCTAAATCGACGTTAGATTAAAATGTCCTCAATCAAGCCCATGCATGAAAATTAATTTGATAACAAAAATGATCATTATAAATTATAATATAAATGAACATTAACGATTTTAAAGCAAATGAATGCGCTAACAGTATCGAGAATTTTAGCGGCCCATTAGACAGTTATTCGTGAAGAAGGTCACTAATCGATGACTCAGCTCAACGGTGAACAGAATCTTATAATTTAGTGCTTTAGCCTAAAAATATGCACGAGTAAAAAAAGCTGTGAATTTCACTGTGTTCATTGGGTTCAAAAAGTGTATTTTATGAATCCTCGCTTCCTTCGTACAGTTTTTTTTTTCATTTTGAAATTCTTTCGTGTTTAAATTGACCCAACAAATATTTATATTATTACTCATCCGAACTTCGTAGCTTTCCAACAATAAACACGAAGATAGGTACTATGAATGTCTGTTTTTATTTTTAAAATATATTTGGAAGCTTAATGTCAAATGTACCTACTTACAATAAATAGCTATGAATGTCTTCGCATATAATTATTACACTAATTTTCTATTCCATCTAGGTCTATCTGTAATCTTGTATCAAATTATATTATATTTGTTTATGGCGGGAATTATGAGTGTTGCCATTGTACAACGCACGAGCGTGGAATTAATGATGTGCGCTTCCTTGAACGCACCCGTACAAATGGAAGGAAGTTCGAATGATTTCAAATTCGACACATGGCCGGCTAAAATATGTTTTTTATTAAAAAATAAAACCATAGATAATAAAAGCAAATACTTATTCTTCTATTTAGATAATCTCGTTTGTTTAATCATTAAATCCATGCATCAAACAAAAAAAAAAAACTTATTGCATTGTGACGTCATAGGTAAGTATTTATGCATTCAAACATACTCGTATAGGAGGTAGCAACGTTGACAAGAGAGAATTTTAGTATAGTTGGTTCTTTGATATGCTGTTCCTCTTGCTATTTCGGTTATAGTCCGGGCTGTCTGGCTGGCCGCAGTGGTTGCGTTTATTAGTGCGCATCTTATCTGCACAGGAAAATATCCTTAATTTAAAGTCATTTTTTAACGCGTAATTTTTAATCTTTTGCCTTTAGATAGATCCATCAGACATAATTTTTTTATTGCAAGACGTTTTTTTCGTTGTTAAATAGGTGCCAGACGCAATTTTTATTTCAAAATAATTAAAATATCATCGAAATAAGTGAAATTCCATCAACATGAGTCCCCGTGAAGGATAAGTAATCACTGTGTTACTTATACTATATATAATATTCATTTTACTATTTACAATTTTTTTGCAACAATCTACCATGGTGCCTCCTTTTCCCAACGAACCTCAAATAGGACGTTAAATGTAAACTTGATAAAAACCAAATACATATCATCAAATTCATATTAATACCCAAAAGTGTAATAAATATGAAAGCATCTATTAAAAATATTAGTTTACTAATTATTTAATATAAGTATTAAAAAAGGATAATATAATATAAGTAATAAAGTTATTAGTTACTTATCTTTTAAGCGGACTCATGTTGATGTAATTTCACTTATTTCGATGACATTTTAATTATTTTAAGGGCCGATTTTTCAATCCCGAGATAAACAGTCTAATAACTACCTCTCGAATACATTTATTCAATTGTTTATCTAACTCATAACGGCTCGCCTATTTTTCAATCGTGATTTATTTGATGAATAACTATCTGACCAAATATTTCCATATTGGCAGCTCTGCTCTCGGAGTGGCGAAACAAACATATTAAATTAGTCAGGTTAGAGCGGGAAAGAGTCAACTCTTGCAAGTTGTCAACAACCGTCATTATGACTCACGTCAGGAGTGCATTTTAAGTTTGTCTTGTGTTCTATGATTGTTGATTGTTGTTTTGATTCGAGTAAAGAGTTTTGATTAAATTTGTGTTTAAATTTATATATTTTACGATGGAAACGACATAAAGGCAGCGTTCGGCAAATTTTCAATGGCATGGTCATCAATACTACCAAAAACATCAATTTCAATATGATTTTAATTGATAATAATTATATAGAAAGAGGCTTTATTGTTAATAATTCTATGCTCTATGTTATTACATACGAAAATATCCCAAATTTGACGCGTCAGTTGTCAAATCAAACGCCTATTCGTCGAATAGCGCGCTATCTGGCCGTTGGAGCGGCAAATAGATTTATTCCTCAAATAACGTAGTTATTAGATAGATAAGTCCTATTCGTCTATTGAAAAATTGAATATTTTGTTAACTGAAGAATAAAGTCTATCTAGCTGTTTATCTGGGCATTGAAAAATCGGCCCTAAATAAAAAATTGCGTATGGCACCCATTTAACAACGAATAAAACGTCTTGCAATAAAAAAATTATGTCTGATGGATCTATCTAAAGGCAAAAGATTAAAAATTACGCGTTAAAAAATGACTAATGTTAAGTATATCTTCCTGTGCAGATAAGATGCGCACTAATAAACGCAACCACTACCGCCAGCCAGACAGCCCGGACTCTAACCGAAATAGCAAGAGAAACAGCATATCAAAAACCCAACTATACTAAAATGACTTTTTTTAAAACGTTGGTAGCTCCCGTACCATACATAACATCCCTTTAGCCACAGCTACAGGTGAAACTATAATCAATAAACCATACAAGTACACACGACAAACTTTACATAGATTCAGCAAGATAATATGTAACGGATTAGGGTGCTTGTTAGTCTGTGCATACTAATTCGGATACTTTCGCTGGCTTTCCTTGCAATTCTCGTCCTGTTGTTTGTAAGAATGTGAATGATATCTAGATTCAGCTAGCTTTGTCCAGGTAGAATTTAAACTTAAAATAAACGTTACATAGTATGTGCTACAGATGCAATATGGTTGTTAAAATAAGGATATTAGAGAATAGCGATGAAAGTTTAGATATCACATACCTAGATGTCGTATGTTTGTTAAAAGTAAATGACTGCTGTTTGTTTAGTTTAAAAATAAATCAATAATAAGCCCTTTCCTCATTTTGTGATATAATATGACAAAGCAGTAATTTGTACTTTTTGCATAATGTTATATGAACGAAAGGTCAAATTTTATACACCAGGGTGTTTTTTTTGCGTATTAATTTCGTTTAATGGTTTTGTAATTATTTGGAGAGCAAATAAAATTATCAAAAAGGTCTGTTTTAAAACACTAAGATAAGTCGAATATTATATGGAACGCAAAACATAGTTTTACCAAGAATCTTCATACAATTTCCGAACTAAAGAATTGCACTAGTTACCAAGAAATGGAGGGAAGTCATTAGTCATAGAATGAGGCTCAGGTTATATTTAGTTTACCTAACTACATAGGCAAGGTGATTTTTTAGTTTGATTAATGATTTAACGGATGATAACGTAAATAGTAATTTACGGGAAAATTTATTTTTGCTAAATTAGCAGCTTTTGCAAATACCTGTTGACTATAATTTAAAAGACTGTGCCTAGAGATTTAAAAAGAGGTTACAAGCTTGCATAAATTAAAGAACCAGACACCATTTTTATTTTTGCATATTGCGTATTTTTTTTAACACCTTGCTCTTCAAGTTATTAACATTTTTTATAGATTTTTTTAATCAAAATCATTATCAGGACGTTAATGAACATTGTGTAAAGTACCTACGCACTTTTTCAAGCTGGCAAAATTTTACAATTTAGGTCGCTCATAAATAAGTATAATTTAATACCCATGTGTCGAAATTGTAGTATTCAGTACAAGGTTTTATTTTTATTACTTTAATATATCGGTGACTTAAGTTAATAAAAATTCATTTTTAAATTATATTTCTGAGCAAATTGGAAATACTGAGCCTATGGAACATTTTCAACGAGGAGGGAAAAATCAATAAAAAGGATTTTTTACTCTATGAACACTGTTTATCGATCAATTTTTTTTGTAAGTGTGACTATATTTCTAATAAAACTTAATTAAAGATGATAAAGATGAAATAGAATACGTTATATTATAAGATGTTTTTTATTAAATACCTCTACACGTGTTTATGTTTATATAACTCTTCAGCATATACCTACCAGAAAATCATCTATTTATTTTAAAGGTCGCTGGTATATTGCTAATCCTCAATATCGAAATAAGTATAACTCTAGCAATTACAAAATCATGCTGTCATAAGCATTTGATTGCGTTCAGACATTACTTGTATTCATGTTACGCCATGGCCCTCTCGATTCACCGCCATCTTGCAATGGAGGAAACGCTGGCGCCAAGCAAACGGCATAATCATATATTTTCTATTCCAGAAGCGTGTAGAATGCATTTAAATTTCTTTATATAGGCACCATAATTGAATCGCATTCTGTTCTTATTGGTGTGGAAAATGTGGTGATTTTCCACGTTTATCTATTGCGTTTTTATAGCTGGCAATTCAATAAGTTAATTTGATTTTCGAACTTGACACAACGTACATTTTTACTTAATTATTGTCTATTTTTTTTTGGCAAACACATATTCATTATACGTACGTATCATTTAAAAAGGTATGTCTCCTTGATAATGGAAAGGAAGAGTGAATTTTAGATTCGATGGTTAATTACGCAATTTTTTCATACTTTGGTGATATTTGTAATCTCTGTAGATCGCCATAAGATCGCCATATTACAATGTGGCATGATGTAAATTGTAAACGGTAGCTTAGCGTAAGGAAATAATTTCTAGGTACGTTAATAATCACGTAAGTAACGTAATGTTGACTTCATATCGTGTTTAAAATGCCGCACTTCGCTTGCGTTTATTATCACGCGTAATAACTAATAGATACTATTGCATCTCATCATCTCTTTGTTACCATGAAGACCTATAAGGTATAGGGCTTATAGGCCCTAAAATTTGATCCTATTTTGAATATCGATTATCATCAGATTGCGCTTTCGCTCCATTGCTTCTGCAAAAAAAAAAACAAAAGAAACGAAATATTTTGGTTACCATGGCAACATCTTAACTGTTATAGCTTCTCCTTAAACCTTTTCATTAGGTTTTAGAAGGTTAGACCTTAACAATTAAATAAACGACTGTACAAAAATCACACGTACATGTTTACGATAGAATCTATTTTCGCGTGAAATAGACACAGACTAGATGGTGTCGAAATCGACAGTGCTGCATTATGCAAATGAAAAGCTTGATAGTAGACACTGTGTCAGCGAATACCGGGTGAATATGGCCTTGTGATATTTAATTATGAATAGAATATTTTAATTTCGATAAAACACGTGAAAGAACAAAAGTTTAATCCACAGATTGTATTCGAAAATCCACAGATTACAGAGTTCGATATTGAAACAAAAGTACATTGAATAATCGGGGTTTGAAAAATAAAACGTGGAATTAAAGTTTAGCTTTTTTCTGAGTACACATTTCTTTTTGTATGTCTGTATGTGCGCTATTAATTGAATGAAGGGAAAGAAATGTTTGAGAATGGCCGAAAGACATAGGCTAAATAATTTAAGTGCGTGAATGAAATCTGTTTACATATCAGCTATTAATTACATTTTAGCAAATTGAAAGTTTTTTTGTCATTGCAAAATATATTGTTACTAACTTCACCTTCATAATATGTATTAGTTAGTTGGGATCAAAAATCACGTAACTATACAGTTGTTCTTTTGTGTATTTCAGTTCAAAAGTTATTGAGCAATAAAAATAATATGAATCGTGAGAAAAAACATGTGAATCGTGAAGTAAATCCGATCGCATAAGTTTAATTGATTGACGTAATTATAAATTGTTACGTTACGTATTGTGAAAATGTACAGTTTGCATAATAAAATGTGAAATGGTGTGTACAAGCAATATCCTATCCCACTAATATTATAAATGCGAAAGTTTGTGAGGATGGATGTATGTGTATGTGTAGGTGTGTATGTTTGTTACTCTTTCACGCAAATACTACTGGACCGATAACAATGAAATTTAGCACATAGGTTTTATCCCGAAAATACCACGGGAATGGGAACTATGCGGGGGGTTTTCTTTGAAAACGCGGACGATGCCGCGGGCGGAAAGCTAGTAGTAGGTATAATATAATAACCAGCTGTGCCCATTGCTGTGGCTTGTGCCCCGTTTTACCCGCATTGCTCCGCTCTTATTGGTCTTAGCATGATGATATAATATAGCCTTATAGCGCCTTCCTCAATAAATGGGCTATCTAACACTGATTTTTTCAAATCGGACTAGAACTTCCTGTTACAATATTAAGTAGAGATTTGAGTAAATGCTCTATGTTTTTTGGTACTTATAATATACGAACGACTTATTATTTTTAACAAAAAATGAACCGCATTCAAAGTGTCAGAACTTGACCAAATTTAAATGGGACCACACGTACACGGTCTAGGTATCAGTTTACAATAAAAAAAGATCAAAATCGTGAGATATCCAAGGAGATATCAATTAAAAAAAACAGTCGAATGAAAAACCTCCTTTCTTGGTGTCGGTTGAAAATGCATCTCGTAGGGTAGATAACAAAAGGTTGATTGATTATTATTTGCTCATAATGAAAGTCGATCGGTGTAACAGATGCAAATTATTGCCTATTGGTTTTACACAACAAGGGGATGTTATTGTAAATACATACATGGAATAATGAAAAATGTATCTAATATTGATACAGATTTCAGAAATTATACTTAAGTAAACTCTTATGATAAGTTTGGTGAAAATATTTAAAAGAGAATATAAGTTGAAAATCTGATTTTTGTTGTTGTCTCGGAGTTCCTGTCTTAAATTACAAATATAGCAGGCGAATTAAAATATTTTTGGCAAAATACTGGACATTTTAGAAAAAAAAAGTAAGAAATAAAGTGAGGTATGCCGTATGTATTTATTAGTGGACATGAAAAACGTGGTTTGCAACGAAAATTAATTACAGCACTGATTGGATTAAAGTTAAACCTAATTCACATGATATTCTCTCAAGATATTTATTATCTGTGCTTTGATTATGACGTGTTTACACAATCGACAGACCGTGTAATGCCGGCATATGGTCCAATGAGTATAGTCTGTGGTACTGTATGCAGAATTGTTTTTTTTTTAATTTAATGCATTGCACAAGCGTTCGCACGCTCTGACGTCATTAATTAATGCTGGCAACATCTCAGTGATATATTATGGTGTTAATTAGTATGTCAATGTTTATGTATTTGCGATTTTTTTTGTAATGGCCGCTTTTGCCATGTGTTCCGTCTGAAATAATTATAAATGGTAATTAATGAAAGCGCTTGTTATCGATGTTTTTACAGGCGTGTTCTCGATGTGAAATTTCTCTTTATTTTATTATGAATAGTTGTTTTTACTTTTCTTATTACGCAATGCAAAACGGATATAATTTTACATTGCTCTAGATAATTTGGTTGCTTGTTATTGGTCCCCACCGGTAATCAAACTTAGACCCTTCAGTTCTACGTTCTCGAGATAACCACTGTACACTGTATGAATGAATTAGGAACCTATATTGATTAAAAACATTAGACCCGCATATTTTGTTCCCTCTTTAACGTTATCGTTGATACTTAAGTTATCTAATAACTTTTACGTAAATGAAGCTTTATTGTCCTTGATATTGATAAACAAAACAAAGAGAAATAGTGAATGTCTGTTAGTCATGACCTCAGGGTGTTTAGTTGTGAGTAATATCTTTGAATAACTTTGGATTATATCAATGCACTGTAAATATAGTTTTACTAGATTTCCGTCCGCGGCTTCGCCCGCGTTTTCAAAGGAAAACCCGCATAGTTCCCGTTCCCTTGGGATTTATCCTAATGTGTTAATCCAAGTTACCCTCTATATGTGTGCTAAATTTCATTGTAATCGGTTCAGTAGAATTTGCGTGAAAGAGTAACAAACACACACACACACCATCCTCACAAACTTTCGCATTTATAATATTAACATTTATAAGATCCTACGATCTATACTATTATTGTAAAACTGAAGAGTTAGTTTGTATTCTTCAACGCAGGTTCATTTATCGATGAAGGCTATAGGCAATTCTTATTACAATAAAGTAAAAACGGTACCTACCTAATACGAATTACGAATCTAACATTTTATCAAATATGAATCTTTTTCCCTACTTTTTCTTAGTTCTGAATTGGTTAAACTAAAATTAAGAACTCGCCTACCATTCAAATTGTTATTTTTTATGCAGCGAACATTTTAAAAGTTGATTAAAAAGTTGAAATGCAAACAATTGTAGGAAAAAAAATACGTGTGGCACTCGAGGATTGCCGCGGTAAAGCTATTGCATAGCATCGCTGATCGCATCGCTGTGCCGATTGGGTTGGGGTGGTTGGGGGGTGTTAGGATTTTTCGTTACGGAATTTTTACATTCGGACGCCGCGCTCAAGGCCCCCGATAGAAGATATGCAATAGCTTAATAAATATGCACAACATTGTTACTAAAGTTGTTGTTTTTTTTTGTCTTATTTGTTAATTGCATTCCTATAAAAGGAGTCTACAGGTAAATTAGCTTGGAGAAATTTTTGCATATGTAGTGGTGTGTATATTACTCAGATCTTAGAGCGCGTTTCCACTATATCGTTCTGGCCTATACAAAAATGTTTCGATATCCTAACATTACTATTTAATTTTATACTTATTCCTAGCAACACTTTTGTTTTCAATAAAAACAAGTTTTTATTTGAAAGAAAATGGTTTTGACTTTATAAAAAAAAATATATCATTCAATTTCACGTCCTTGAGCAAACGACAAGGCGACTACCGTGAAACAATAAAATATCGTGTCCATAATAATTTGTTTCATAATTAATATTTGACCATAATAATTACGAAACAAAACAAATAAATAAATCGTCACTTGATAGTGGAAAGTGGAAACACGCACAAAACCAGAATAAACCAGTTTACGCTGTCCGCAGGTGCCACGTGCAGTCGTTTGGTACCGTTAGAACATAAAGCACACATTTCATTCAAAAATTATAATTATTACGTATAGACCGGGAGATATTGACACAAAATTTCGAGTCATTTGTAACAGGA
>CAJQZM010041883.1:124453-151440 GCA_907164665.1 Colias nastes | reverse complement strand
AAATACTAGCTTTCGTCCAGCGCAATTTTGTATTAGGACTCTTAAAAGCAAGCTGAAAACAAATTACATTCACATATGGAAGAAATAAACGACTTAATCTAACTTCGCCTTAATTATTCTTGTGAGTTAAGTGATAATTCCTTGAATTCTTCTGTGTTCGCTTTTCACCCGGGTTTTCTCGTGTTTTTAACTTGTTATTGACAACAGTTTGAATTTATTTCTGATTCATTTAATACTATTATGTATTTATCTATTTATCTTTATTTCAAAATTTATCATTTAGTATCTTAACCACTGAACCGATTTGGATGAAATTTGCTATAGAGATAGCTTGAGACCAGAGAAAGAACATATGACGGTTAATATGCTATGCGGATTTTCTTTGACTACGCGGTTGAAGCCGCGGGCAAAAAGCTAGTCAAGAGTATAAATGAGTTTTTCCTATAAGTAATCATATTCAGTCATGATCAATATTTCTTCCGTAAAAATAATAAAAAGCTCTTTCTGTTTCCACTACTTTTTTAATTGGAAGCAATTTATACAGAAAATAAGTATTTGCTCTCGAATTTATCGTTTTTGTGCAAATTTTTTATTCTAACCTAAATGTTTAGTATAAAATTCAAATCAGTGAAAATGGATGTCAACATTTGCCGCGCTTTTTCTGGAATGAGTTTTTAATTGTTTCAAATTCGAAATTCAAAATAGCTTTTTGTCCAGTTTTAATTCTTCAAATGAGGCCCACAGAGTGCGGTTTCTCTATGACGATTTTTATTTCGAAAAAATGTCTAATGTTTCTTATAATTGTATTTATTTCTCAAAGTTATAAGAAGATAATTATATATTTATAAGTAATAATTTGCATGCTGTTTTTTAATAGCGGCTATACATGCTATACCTACTGTAAGGAAAACAAATGTAACATCTTTAGTCCATGTTTATCGTAAATAAAGAATTATGATAATATTTTCTACAATAATGTTCAACGAGGAAGGTCTGTGTTTTTTTTTTATTATTTTAGGTCCCAGTTAATTTAGGTGAAACAAAGTATATGTAATACTAGCTGTTGCCCGCAGCTTCGCTTGCGTGGAAAAGATAAATTTTCATGGTATAAGTTTTCATCCCCTATATTTTTACCCCTTTAGGGGATGAATTTTCTAAAATCCTTTCTTAGGGGACGCCTACGTTATGACATCTACCTGCATGCCAAATTTCAGCCCGATACGTCCAGTGGTTTGTGCTGTGCGTTGATAGATCACTATATCAGTCACCTTTGAGTTTTATATATATAGATAACGTCTTCGTTATTAAATTAAAAGATTTTAACTATGTAGTAAAAGAAATAATTTCAATTACATTTCTGTATTTTTCACACTCACTTTTAACTACCTACTTATTCAATGTACTCAGATCAATTTCGTATCATATTTTTCGTTTTGTCAATCATTGTATAATAAATAATTAATTAAACAACAATTTATAAACACTACTTGAAAATTAATTCATAAAACAAAATAATTGACACAAACTGTAGTATAGAGCCCGCCCGTGATCTACACTCGAATTAAAAATTGTGACCAAAGAGAATTCTTTCATTTAATTGGATTCCACTATTGTTCAATGCATTGGTTTTTGTTCATTTTTCTCAATACCTAGATTAATGGCGGGACCTAGATTTTGTAAATGGATAGAGCTATATAATGATACAAGTAAAATAGTTTTGTTAAAATTATTGTAATAAAATTAAGAAACTGTAATGTAAAGATTTTCTAGTAGGTACGTATTTATTATGTTGTGTATTTAAATGTATAAAATATACGAATAATTATCTACATTAAAATATTCTAAAATGTTTATTTGTTTATTTGAACTCGCTTATCTCAGGAACTGCTGAACCGTATTAAAAAATTATTTCACAGTTGGATTGTACGTGATCTCTAAGTACCTACTATATACTTATGTACCACGCGCGAAGCAGGGGTGCATCACTAATATATTATATTATTTTAGTTAATCCAGATCTTAATATTTTAGTCAGTTTATCTGGAATGGCTGAATCGATTTTAATGAGATTTAGACAGTATGTAGGTATATTATTTTGTAAGTAGAATAGGTACATATAGAAAATATTTGACTGAGACAAAAATTAAGTCCACCGGAATCGTTAAATAAACAATACAGTTCCATTTCTGTACATCGCATCGTGAAGGATAAACAATAATATTATGAAAGCGCCTTATTAGCTCACTATTTTACTTAATCGCTTTTTTATAATACATTGCTCGCTATGTTCCATTCAAAATTCGAGTATTTCCAAGTTTTCATACCAACTCCGCAATGTACTGCAAAGCAGTTTTAATATTTTTACTCGATCTTCTATAATGAGGGTCACGTGCGTGCGTACGTACATGCGGTACATACTTTTGTTTCGAATTTCATATGACATTACGTCTTATAAATTATAAACAAAAATGCCAATGAAGTAGTGAATATAATTAAATACAAATTCATTAACACAATATTATTAAGTATTCAATATTAATCATCTAAAACAACCTTGAGAGTCTAAATCAATTTACAAAGATTCGTATTACATAACAGTCTGAGTCTTTCAAATTTTCATTTTTAAACACAAATATCTCGTCTTGCTCAAACAAAAATATTTTACGGGCGCCCTTTGAACGCCTATTCGCTAGAATTCCTCAGGCGCCCGTATTTCGCAAATTTATCAGGCTTTTAGGCTGTTTAGTAACTAGCGGTTATTACCTACGATAGTTTTATAAACTACTAGCGGACCGCCCCGGCTTCGCCCGTGGTACATATTTACGTTTTCTCTGCATAAGAACCATCCTCGTACTTCAAGGAATATAATAAAAAAAGGATTTATCGAAATCGGTTCAGCCGTTCACACGTGATGCCGTGACAACGCGAAACGGGTTTCATTTTTATATTATAGATAGATTATAAAACATAGACGTGCAGGACGATTCAATTAACAACAGGAATGTAGGTGACCTTTGCCAAGTACCATTGGAACTATTTAGAAAGCCTTTTTTTAATTTCAATAAGTGATTTTTGCATATCCCTTAAACTTACGTCAAATTTAAATACGAATGTTATGCTTACCTTATATTATTAATTTGTTTGAATTATCACCTTTTCGTCACAACATGACGCTATATCGATCTTATTTTTAATTTCGCATCTTATATTTATTCAACTAAGTCTAGTTTAATATGGTCACATTATGAAGAACTTTTGAATCGACATATTATGGTATGTAACCTATTTCATCTAAATAATTTTTCACAGATTGAAAAGTTGTTTCTACAGAGAAGAGTCGGTTACAAATTCTTTAGTAATTTATCTGTAGTCATATTTAGTATTATTACATATAACAATGTATTGCTTACAGATAAATATTATAATAGATAATATAGACGATTTTTAATTCATTTATATTTGCGATGAAATTATACTATAACATAAAATTAAATTCCTAATTAAGCCATATAAACGCTCGTCCATAACCAGCCTTATGTCAAAGCTCATTATAATTTCATTGCTCCGTAATTCCTTCGAATCGTTGAAAATAGAGCATTGATGAAATCGCACCCTTGTCACGGCGTGTCTGCCGTCCAATTATAATTGTCTTAACTTGATAATTTACTATAAATATTTGGTTCTTTGAGCTTTTAATGTTTAATTTGTTGTTTTTGTAATGGTGAACTTGGATATTTGTTTGGTAAGTTTTTGGAGTTACAAAAAACTTACAAATAGTACTAAACTACAAGAAAAAAAAACTACTTAATATTATAAATGCGAAAGTTTGTTTGGATGTGTGTGTGTCCCTTACTTTCACGCAAATACTACTGAACCGATTACAATAAAATTTAGCACACATATAAAGGTTAACTTGGATTAACACATAGGATAGGTTTTATCCCGGAAATTCCACGGGAACGGGAACTATGCGGGTTTTCCTTTGAAAACGCGGGCGAAGCCGCGGGCGGAAATCTAATGCAATATAAAAATAAAAACAAAATATGTGATAGACGTGTTTAGATAAAATTGCATATTTGTTAATATTTATAACACACAATATTTAACTATACTGAGAAGGGATAGACAGACAGACTGAGTTAATGCCGCATTTATAATATAGAATTCATGTTATCATAATATTCGATAAATTACGTATTTTAAATTTTTGTGAAACTTAATTTAAATTTTAATCAACATTCAAATATTATTATAAGTGGCTCTTATTTTCTTTTCAACATAAGGTTGTTTTAAAAATACAATAAATTAAAACAAGCGTGTATGTCGAACACTCGTGTCAGAAGTGAAACTTCTTTGGCAATTTTAAAAAATCTTCACCACTCCATGACGTGACGGTATTGCCATGACGTGACCTTGAAATTTTACTCTCAACGCGGCTAAAGTTTTACTTCAATAAAATAATTTAAATCACAACCACTAAGCCATTGGTTTTATTTCAACCCAATTTGCCATTTCGACCTTTGCCGTTTAATTACTGTGTGACAGAGACAGCACGATATTTCTTTCTAATTCAGAAACAGATTAGAGGGAACGTATTTTTTTAGGAATTTGAATTCTACGTAACTAGCTGTTGCCTGCGGCTTTGCCCATGTTGTTTAAAACTTAACAAATGATATACTAAAACCTTCCTCGTTAACCATGCTACCAAGTGGTGAAAACAGAATCAAAATCGGTGCAGTTTTATGATATTATGTAGTGATTCATAACTAGTAGGATCAAGTGACTTCGTCTGTATTTTGAATAGATAATCCGCTTGAAAAGAAGAGTAATAATTATAATATACAGAATGTTTTCAATTCGTTTGTGTTTTTGTGTTTCTAATCTAGTAATTTACTTCTTACTTCTCATAAATGATGAGTATTTTTTTTATAATCTCACACATTAAACGTAAGGTGCTCTTTATTTATTGAAAAATATTTATTTATTTAGACATGAATACAGAAACCAATAAACAAGCTTTAAACACACAATTTAATATCAATGGCGATTTTACACAAGTAATTTTCATAAAGCATAATCTTCTAAATAATTAATCACAAACCATACTGATATTATAAATGCGAAAGTAACTCTGTCTGTTACTCAATCACGCCTAAACTACTGAACCAATTTTCATGAAATTTGGTATGGAGATATTTTGATACCCGAGAAAGGATATAGGCTACTTTTTATCCCAGGATAATGACGCAATCCCGGAAATCCCACGGGAACGGGAACTATGCGGGTTTTTCTTTGACTGCGCGGGCGAAACCGCGGGCGGAAACCTAGTATTAAATATATTACCAGTAAGAATCGAACCCATACCCTCACATTTAAAAGTAACCACTTAACAGTTAAAATAACTGCGTAATTAAACTTGTTACAACCATCCAAATATGAATGTTTCAAATGCGGAAAGATCGATTAATAGTGCAGGTGACATGACTACTTCTTGTTTGGATGCTTTGGATGTATCGCGTGGTACAAGTTATAAGCGACTAGCTGTACCCCGCGGTTTTACCCGCATTGCTCCGCTCCTGTTGGTCCTAGCGTGCTGATATATAGCCTATAGCGTTCCTCGATAAATGGGCTATCTAACACCGAAAGAATCTTTCCAATCGGACCAGTAGTACCGGAGATTAGCGCGTTCAAACAAAAAAAGTCTTCAGCTGTATAATATTATAGTATAGATATTAGTATTATGTAAAATTCTTGCTGATTCTTCTCCATAGATACTGCTTTCCGAATCGGTGGTAATTATTAAAAATATGTATTGACGATTCGAAAGTGCTCTAGAAGTCTAATTGAATAAATAAATGTTGAGATTATTTATAACTAGCGGTCTGCCCCGGCTTCGGTCGTGGTACATATATAACATATAGCACTCAGGGATCACGTACATAGCGAATGGTGAAAGAATTATTGAAATCGGTTCAGTAATTCACACATGTTACATATTTTATTATAGCTTGTAGCATTCAGTAGATATCCAAAAAATAAATAAATCGCTCCAGCTATTTCTGGCATTAGCGCGTTTAAACAAACAAACTCTTCAGATTTGTTAGTAAGTATATTTTAATCAAGTTGTAATTTAAAGGGTTAGAAAAATTCATTAATAAGAATTTATTGCTGATAGATATGATACAGACAATTGAACAAACATTATATCTTATGCTACATGTAGAGTAGCGCTTCTGCCCCCAAGGTCTCCAAATAATAAAAGCCTTTTTCTTCAATACTTTTAATACTTTTCACAATATGTGTTACTTAGGCTGACTCTAATGTAATTTATTAAAAAGTAAAAAGCGTCCGGGAAACAATGTGGACACATACATATCCAAAAATCTTTGATCAGCAAATTGCATATGTGTGTCCCTACACTACACGAAAACTAAAAACCTTTTTCTCTTGAAGTTAATTTACGATTTTGTTTATGAAGTGATCTCAAAAACTAATGAACAAATTTTTGAAATTCTTTCACTTATAAGATTGTAAATTATTCCTTTATTTATACAATATATTTATCTATGTTTATATAAGGTTTTATCAGAATAATGCTATCGTCTATAACTTGAACCACACGATCTAAATGACAGGTGCAAACCGACTCGTGCCAAGTTAAACTGAAGTTAGTTTTATTTTACATTCACGATAAATGCTTAATTGCTGTTATTATTTAAAGGTAGATTCTATATCTGACTTTGCCTGCAATTTCTACTTTTAAAGATAAATTTTATTAGTGCATTTAGTATGGCGGTCGTAAAATAATGATTATTTTTAATTTGATTGTTTGTGATGAATTTATTACAGTGATTATTATTAGAGCATATTGCTATTATTTCAGAATATTAGAGCTCGTTTAAAATACGAACAAATGTATTATGTAACTAGATTCACATCATCAGTTTAAAAAATGTAAGTTTTCTTTCAGTTACATGTTAAATGCAACCCTTAAACTTTTAATTCTGTCTTTTTCCCTGTCTCCTTTCTATTTATTTTAATTGATTTTTAATAGATTGTCTTCTATACTATCAGATTTATTTATTTAAATTTGAATACACATAACAGATCAAGATCTTGTTGGTTACATTGTTGGTTACATTCATTTCAGGACCAGATCGCAACCCAACAAAATGTGGAGGTACAATTATACATTGCGATACAGTGTACAGGTATCTATAAATAAATAAATAAATATTTCAGGACAATTTTCACACACGGCACGATCTGATCCCATACTAAGCTTTTCGTTTGTGTCATGGAAACAAGGTGGCTGATAAACATACATACATATATAATTTTAAATAAATACTCATATAGATAATTAACACCCAGACACAGAGCAAACATCTATGTTCATCACACAAATATTTGCCCCGGGTGGGAATCGAACCCACGACCTCTGGAAGGCAGGGCCACTACCAACCAAACCAACCGGTCAGTCAACTATGAAAGGTATAGACCTATAACTTACGAGATCTTCAAATACTGAATTATATTTTTCTCCTTCTTAGGGCTGATTTTTCAATCCTTGGTTAATACTTATTCGTCGAATAACGTACTAAACTATCTACCTTTTCAAAAATGTATTCTTTGGTCGTATTTGACAGTTTACGGGTGACATTTTAATATTATCGTGTAATATTTTATTGGGCGTCTCATCAAAATAAAGCTACTCACGGAAAATTAGCTTGATACCTACTAATCACTTGCAAAAATGGGCGAAGGATCCTGGACTATTAATCGATAACCTATATTTAGTCAAAGTTTTTAATAATACACATACATAAGCATGCGCCATAGGCCAGGTGTTTGAGGCACTATTATAGGCACCTGCTCCAGAGTCCAGCTGCTGTTCTTGACCTTCAAATTGGAAATGTCATCAGGTGATACATAGTTTGTGTATTGAGATGCGTATTTGGAATATGTAACTAATTGGTAATAATTTGAAAAATAGTGCGTATTTTTTGTTTGAAGTACTTACGCATTGTAGTACTTTTTAATTTACTATTTTGATATTTTGAGTCAAATATAAATATTATATTGAGTCAAATTATCCTACTAATATCATAAATGTGATTATTTGTATGTTTGTCACTCCTTGACGCAAAAACTGCTGAACCGATTTTCATGAAATTTGGCACACACGTAGAAGGTAACTTGGATTAACACATAGGAGTTTTTATCCCGAAAATCCCACGGGAACCATGCGAGTTTTCGCTTGACTAGGTACGCGGGCAAAGCTAAAACCTAGTAGGAAATAATTGAGGACTGAATTTGACGCCCAAATTCTGTTACTTAAAAAAGCTTTTTAAATAATTTACTAACTCAGTGTCACTCTCAAAAATAATACAATTTTAACGAATTCAGAATTTTCTATTCTACATACTCTTAAAAGATACAAACACACAAACAGTTAGAAAGACATAACCCTTTTAGGTAGTCGGTTAAAAATAAATTACATAAACTTCGATGAAATGGTTCAAGTGATATAAAGAATAGATTAATCTTACAATAGCCACGTCTTCCTGTTCATAGCTATTGTTAATTTGTCTCGCTTTAGTGTTGTTTCTTAATATACCTAATGGTCAGTATTAATAGTAAATATGTTGAAATATAGTAGGAAAAGTCGGTGAAAGGATAAAGATAAAATATTTGTTACTAATCTAGATAAAATATTTGTTAATAATCTATCTAAAAATGTGTTGGTAAGCGCATAACTCGAGAACGGCTGAACCGATTTCGTTATTTTTTTTATAACATTCCTTGAAGTATAAGGATGGTTCTTATGGAGGGAAAACGTAAACATGTAACACGGGCGAAGGCTGGATCGCTAGTATAATATTATGTTTTTCATCTGATTAGAAGCAATCAAAGTAAACTTTGTGTTTGTGTTTTGAATGAATATTATGAATTTGGCGTGTGTTTAAAATTGTAAATCAAGTGCACATTTTTTATCAGTTAAGGAAAACTATCCAATTACACAAACATCTCATTAGATAAGAAAAGAACAGTAAGAACAGTTTTCAAATCAAAAATTATTAATATTTATAATATCTATTATATCTTTATTATATAATTTAGCATGTAAGTGAAATTGTATAAAATGTGTAATCGGCTCTACGTTGAATAAATAAATGAATTATTATTATTATTACCTATATGAATAACTATTAAGTAATCAGCGATTATACTCCAAGAGCTCACCGCCAATTCATTAAGCCGATCGAATACAAAACATTTAAGCTCTAGTCGGATGGGATCCGGAACGCGCCGTCCGTTCGGACGTCCGGTGTCCGCCGATTGCGAGGAAATTTAAAACTGCCACCGATCATCCGGAATGTGCGAATTGTGGATGCGGTATTTGTATTATTTTTGAGCGGAATGTTAGAGAATGTTTTAAATGTGTTGGAGTTGATTTTAATGAGAAATCGAGAAAGAGAGTTTTTTAAATTATATTGAAAAACTTACATTCCATCAATTATTAAAGTTTGAACTTTTGAAACACCCAAAACGAGAGATATTAAAAAATATTTATAAACTTACTAACATTATACTTTATATAGGTACGTAAATAATACATTATATGTAAAGTGTGAGTAATAAATACAAGATTAATACAACTTAAGATCCTAGTTAGTATACATTGTCCATTAATATCAATGAAACGAGCGAAAAACAAAATAATTATAATTCAACAAAGACAAAGAAAAAATAAAACTTTCTGTAATTTCCCAGAATAACAGTATTTCAAATTTCATAAATCTGTGCCTCCAGTGAATAAGGGAATAACTCAAAAACAGCACTTTTCAGGAGAGACAAAAAACTATATATCAATACTAAATCTTTATAAATTCAAAATTTTAAGCTTGTATGGGTAAGATATGATGTTAGACTATAGTTTTACATATGAACACATATTGTAACAACCCCATAAATATACTTTTTTCGTGTTTTTTTGTAGTTGTGGCCTTATGAACGAGTACTTCATGGAATAACTCAATGTATTCACATAATTTTTTTTTTACTCTTTGCAATATAACGACTTATGCCCTTATGCACTATGTTCATAATCGCACAACACGACTTATATTATTGCCAGTTTTGGTTTTATAGAAATAATGTGACTTATTATGCTTGAAATTTGTGTACTTTATGACTCAATTGAGGCCTTTTAATGGAAAAACTATGCACGTAGCTTGAAAAACGAATGAAATCAACGGGTTTTTTATCGTTATTAGATCATAAAAACAAAACAACATTTAGGTATTTATGCATTTAACCCTAGAAGTCCAATCTACGTAAATTTGACGTATACTCTTCTATATATTTACCATCGAATCGCTGCAAAATCCAGAACCAACTTATTAGCCGTCGAGACCTAGCAGTACATAGTTGGCTTATCCCGGTAAATTCCGCCATTTTGTTGTAAAGAGGATGTTGTGCGTCATTTTGACGTATAATTGGGCTTTTCGTAACTTTTAAGATTGTTTCAAATTTTTATTTTGTGATTTATTTGAATAATTTTTTTTCCAAGTCACGTTTAACATGATATAGTATTATACTATAGATTGAGTATAAAATGGGGTCCAGACAACTTTGATACTAGGACGAAAAACCTTCAATTTTAGTAAATGACGATTATTGTCCTCCGCTGGATTTGGACTCCAAGCAAGGGGATTGGGTGGCTGAAGATGTTGTCTTGAGTAAAACCGAATATGTCATGGTGGTATACATTGAGGATACAAGCACTATAAAGAGATAAGAGAAGCCCGAAAACCATATTCCTATAAGTTCAGTTACAGGAAAAGTTATAGGTGGTCAGTGGCGATATTTTACGGCATGATATGGAATTTTAACAATTTCTATATCATATAATATCAAAATAATGTAGATAAATAAAGAAAATACAATGAGCCGCAAAGATTTTATGAAAAAATTAAGCACAGATTTGAAGGTGCCTTGGATGCAAATACGACTTGTGGCACGCACTTTGAAGAGACTCTACGTGACAATGGCCCAATTTTTTCAAAATATGTGGTACCAGAGTATCCATAATATGTTTACGAAAATGCAGGACCAAAGAAGTATCGATATTGCGGATTTTTTTCCTATAAAAAAGGCTAATTACCAAAGCACAGTGGCTAAAACGCTATATGCGGAGAACACAATATTCATAATTGTCAAGACTGGTTATAAATACTTTTTTTATGCGACTATTATAGACTATAGTATTATTGTAGTTAGATTAAATTTTTTGAAAAAGATTAAAAACTAGTTATTTTTTAAAAACTTACCCAATTATAAGAAGAAAATATAAGTTTAACATTTTTGTTGCCTTTTTTTAGATGATTCAATTATCGTTCTATATTTATATAAACAAAGAGTATAATATCATTAAATGCACTTAATGTGTGTTTTTAATATCTATTGCAAAAAATAGTTAATTTCCATAGAAATATATTAGTATCACAAGTTAACTGATAAATATGTACCTTTTTTTTAAAATATAAAGATTTGTTGTTGCAGATTTATTGAAAAAACAATTGAAAAATAATATAAAGCAAAAAGGAATAGTGTGTGTTGTCCGTGCAGTATTCAAATAGACCAATAGCAACACGGCATTAATGCGAAACTGTCTCATAACGTCACTTGAACCAATGACACTAAGAGTTGTTCCTTTATGCTCATGTTAGAAAAATGACACAAATGCGTTTATACTACTAAAATAGTGTTAGCACGGATGGAACAAAATGAATTTAGTCTTTATTCAAAAAGTATAACTACACATATGTCTTTGTGTTCGTGGGTACTTTTGACTCGAGACGAATAGTTCCTTTGCGATTGCCTAAAATGATGGATAAGGTAACTTATACCGTTAATCACACCCAACTTATGCCGTTTGGGTCATTCGAAAAAATGGGTTAGGACGCAGCTAGAGATATGACCTTTTGATATGTTGTGTATTTTGACGAGCTGAATCCAATGGTGCAGTAAAAACCAAAGGGAATAACTCGTCTTACTCCTTTATTCACTGGAGGCACAGAAATATAGGTACACAAGTACTAAATACATGTACAAAAAATGTACATCTAACTGCTAACATAACATGTAAACTATTTAAACATATCACCTGACCTACCCATAAGAAAACATATTTATCAACCTACCATACTGCATTGGCACGCGTACAAACAGACAAAAAGTCCTAATTACAACTTATATAGTATTTCTACAAAGGTGATGTACTAAATGGTAGTTATTTTTACGCGTCAGCTGCTTTTCAAAAATTAACATTACACCTGCTACGATTATTTCAAGGTCATGTGTCCTTGACATTTCATATATCGATAATGATGGAATTATCCTTGAAAAAAACTAAAACACTTTGTGTTTTTACGTAGTAAATAAACTATTGAAGTATTTTTTTATTGATGGTAAATGGTAATGGTTATGACGATTTAAGAAGAAGAAGAAGTCTCAAATTTAGCTTATCATGTGATTTGAGCTTTTTGTAAAAATTTAGCTTTATATTTTACTAGCTTTCTAGACGCGGCATGGTCCACGAAATCATCAGAGTCAAAGAAATCATCATTTCATTCAAATCGGTTGAGTGGTTAAAGCGTGAAGAAGAGATAGACAGACAGATAGAGCTACTTTCGAATTTAGAACAATACATTTAAAATAGTTAGGATAGCCATAGCTTTATAGGCTTCTCCCACTTGTAGGACTTTATCAGCTTTAACAACTCAGCATAAGCTTTTCAAAACAATATCGAGAAACTCATCTACTTATGTTGTTTCGAGAAATCTTACATTTCAAGTACCTACCAACTATAATAATGATAATTTATTAATATATAAGTTATAAATTCTTTTATTAAATTATAAAACATACACTTTTGTTAAGAAAGACTTCACAATCAATAAATAGTTGTTTTATTACTCCTTCACGCAAAAACTGCTGAACCGATTTTCATTAAACTTGGCACACACATGACTTGGATAAAATCATAGGATAGTTTTATCCCGAAAATCCAACGGGAACTATGCGGGTTTTCCTTTGACAACGCGGGTGAAGCTGCGGGCAAAACGCTAGTAAGCTATATATCACAAAAATGCCGTATCAAATACGCGTAAATCCACGTTGCAATACGAGTCCAAAAACTTGGATAGATTGAAATTTTTAGCATTCCGATGCACCAATACCGCTCGAATATTGAAAAAGGATTGGTCAATAAGATATCAATTCTGCAATTTATTCAAGAAATCTACATATACTAATATTATAAAGCTGAAGAGTTTTTTTGTTTGAACGCGCTAATCTCAGGAACTATTGCTCCGATTTGGAAAATTCTTTCGGTGTTAGATAGCCCATTCATCGAGGAAGGCTATAGGCTATATATCATCACGCTAAGACCAACAAGAGCGGTGCCACGCGGGTGAAACCACGGAGCACAGCTAGTTATTTATAAATTGTCATTATTATAACGTTTGGCATTATTAATATTAGTTTTGGTCATTGATATTACAATTATTTTATAATATTGACATGTGTGCACAATTTTTATATTCAAAAATCTAGAATTTACAATCGTCATTTTTAAGGTATAACATAATGCATTATTTGTAATGAAAAAAGTAAAAACCTACTCAAAACCTACTACTTAAACCAATTTTCAAAATTATTTCACCGCTATTAAAAGCTCTACGTCATTCCTATCTTTTACAGAAGCTAAACCTTATCAAGGAATAAAACTTATTCATAGTTTAAATAAATGAACTAATCTATAACTAGCTGTGCACCGCGGTTTTACCCGTATTGCTCCGCTCTTGTTGGTCTTAGCGTGATGATAGCCTATAACCTTCCTCGATGAATGGGCTATCTAACACCGAAAGAATTTTCAAATCGGACCAGTAGTTCCTGAGATTAGCGCGTTCAAACAAACAAACAAACTCTTCAGCTTTATAATATTAGTATAGATATCCAGTAATAGGTACCTCAATTATTCGAATATCATTATCGATCTAATAAATTAACTAACTTGAGTGCTGTATCTCTAACGGTTTACCAAGAATGCAATATAGGTAGATGTAGTGTTATTACACGCTATTTGAGGTTAAACATGCAGTATGGATTAACTTAGGAGTTAATTTACAAATTAAATTAACACGTATATTATCTGTGGTAATAAACTCAAACTCAAACATTTATTTATTCAATTAGACTTCTTTTAGAAGCACTTTTGAATCGTCATAACATTTTTTAACATTTACCACCGATTCGGAAAGCAGTATCTATGGAGAAGAATCGGCAAGACATTTACATTATATGTAACTTATATCTAACTACATAATATAACAATAATAACAAAATAATCATATGCCAAAGAACTGTCCTGTGGTTCTTACGCGACAACCCCCCATGGATTTTCATCTTCCATGTATTCCTTAACGCTGTAGTAGGCTCTCTGTATGAATACTAATGATATTTGAAAGGAAGAAACGATTAGAGAGCTTTTCCACCAATAATGTGCGAGGATGTGTAGTGAGGAATGTGTTTATAAATAACCAATAGTATCGCTTCAAACGCAAAACGCTTCTAACTTCAAACTAAATGAAGCGATATGATTGGTTATTTACAAACACATTCCTCGCTACACATCCTCGCACATTATTGGTGGAAAAGCACCCTTATTGTGCCAAATGTCAAGGAAAGAAAGAATGAAAAGCATATTTTAGGTAAATATGTAAATCATATAATAATATCACCGTATCTATTTTATTTTTTGTTTTTTACATCAGCACTTTTGACTTGGTAAACCGATTTTGATTTTTTTTTAAGCTATTGCATAGCTTCTATAACGGGCCTTGAGCGCGGGGACCGAATCGAGAAATTCCGTAACGAAAAAACCTCACGCTCCCCACTCCGACGGGCTCGGAGATGTGGCTTGAAGGCATGCTATGCAATAGCTTTACCGCGGCAGTCCCCGAGTGCCACACGTCTTTTTATTATTTCAATGCTGTTGTATCTTGTGTTGAAAATTAAATTAAATTTAGTTTTGACTTTTTTTGACTATTTCAAGGTAATTTAGTTTTATGTTTAATATAATTAATATTATAATATTCATTCTATTTGTGGGCGAAGGGCCGAAGGTATGAGTTTTTTATTTTTTATAATTTGCGAGCAATATAACACGACTAAATTTAAACGGCTCATATTTATCACTTTTCCCATAACATATGAATGCAATATTCAAAAACGTTACCTCACACGTGATTCGTCAAGTTAGCGCCGGCACCGGAAGTCGCTCGTTTCCCGCCAAAATTCATTTTTTCGCCAGGCGTTATGGCGTCACTTCCGGGGACGTTTCCCTTTTGTTACACGTCACTTCCGGTCAAGAAAATCACTGTTACAAACGCGACAATAAATTTTTATTTAAAGGCTCTTTGGTAGAGTGGTTATAGCAAGACCGTAGACGCTACATGTCTTAGGTTCGATATCTGGTAGAGACTGATGAATAATTTTAGGTTTGTATATATGGCTGAACACTTACTTATGTACTTAGTTCTTTAAAAGAAAATTCTTTATAGGTAATCATTTTGAAATGCTTCTAACCTATATGTTACTTCACAAAGCTTATTAAGAGTCCTAATACAAAATTGCGCTGGACGAAAGCTAGTATTTTTACGTTTGAACGCGATCATCGTGTAGTCGAGTAGCAAAGGCTGAAAGCGCTCAAAGTGGAAACATTATAGGACCTTATTATCTCGTTATCGTCTACTCCACCAATTCTAATCTAGTATCGTGGGCTTCCCGACTACTACGCGCGGGAAAAACGTACTTTAGTAATTTTGTGTCTGACGGAGCAGCGCAACACGTCCTACTCCCTAAAGCGCGGAGCGCGGTCTGCCGTAACAGCGTTTGCGCTCCCGTATATAATCGAAAATTCTAGAGAACTTTAAAATATTCCATTACTTTCATAAATCATATAATATGTATTTTTTTGATTGCAAATTTTTAAGCATAAATCTATCATTTAATGTGTATTTTTTATTTATTTTTTACTCTGTTGTATGTTTTAGAAATTCGACGCCAAATACACATAAAATTTCATCAAAGTAAGGCTATTTTAACTTAGATTTTCTTTGAGTTTTTGAATAAAAGTACTTAAATTGCCTCGAACATATTTTAGGATGTCTCAGTGTCTTTACTGTTGTATATTTTATATGAAAACTTCTTCTTTTAAATTCCGTGTAAACTACAAAGACACGAACGTCCCGCATGGAAAAAATTGAAACACGCCTCAGGTTATTGGCTATTAAACAAACTGGACAATGAATATCAATAAATTGTCTCGAACATATTATAGATATTGAATGAATCTTTAATTTAAGATAATAAAACACATTGTTACTAATTTAGTTTTGTTAAACGAGCGCCTAAAGAATTACAGAAACAAGTCAAAATCACTCTAAAATCGATATGGACTCTTAATACTGATAATATTGTGGTAGATAACAGTAAGATACTGTGTAATACTAGAAATAAGTACATGAAAAATTATATGTTGTACTTTTATCTCTATAGAATGAATCGTTTACTACATCATGCACTACTTTTGAAAAATAGTGAAACTGTATTAATGTTAAACTTTATTGATTACCTACTATTTGGATGCCCCGACTATGGAGTCGACCACCGATACGGCTACCACCGATAAATCCTCGAATTACATATGCTACGAATAAAATTATTTTCTAAGCATTTTCTGATTTTATTTATACATTACAAACATAGAAAATATCTTCTCTATTACATAGTGTAGATTAAATTTTATTAGATGTAACATCGCTTACATCGTTATAATTCCAAAAATATACCAGACTCTGTTTAATAAAAGAAATTCAAAGAAAAAGTTAATATTTTTCGTATACAATAAAAGTGAAGTGTTCATTATGATCCCTCAGCTGTAATTACTAAAAAATGGCGGAGGCATAATTACTTCATTCATTAAAATCCCTTTAAAGGACTCTGGCCTTTGTTTTGTCATTATATTGTGTATTATCTTACGTTTTTTGGGGAAACTTTTCAAATATACCACAGGCAAGCAGAGGCGGCTCGTGACAAAATTGTATGGGTGTTCACTTGAAATAAAACAACGAAAATACAATAGCGTTAGCAGGATAATTTATTACAAAAAAAAATGAGCACCACATTATAAATCCATACTATAATATTATAAATGCGAAAGTAACTCTGTCTGTCTGTCTGTTACTCAATCACGCCTAAACTACTGAACCAATTTGCATGAAATTTGGTATGGAGATATTTTGATACCCGAGAAAGGACATAGGTTACCTTTTATTGCGAATTATGTACCACGGGCGGGCCGGGGCGGACCTCTAGTAATATTATAAATGCGAAAGTGTGTTTATTCGTTTTAGGGCCGATTTTTCAATGCTTGGATAAAACTTATTCGTCGAATAATGTATAAAACTACCATTTTAAAAACGTATTCTAATTGCCGTAATTGCCCGTATTTGACAGTTTATGTGACATTTTAATATTAATGTGTAATACTTTATTGGACGGATAAGTTTTATCCAAGCATTGAAAAATCGGCCCTTAATGTGACATGGCCATGGGTAACTTTTGACAGCGGTGTAACGACTCATACTAATGCGAATTTAACATCAGGGGAATCCGCGGGCAAAGAAAAATATATGAATATTGTTTTAAATAAAAATGATGATGATGATATTGTTCATGAAATTAATAATAATTCCATAATTCCAGGGCCCTGGTGAAAGCGCCCAACGACCGGGCGAGTTTATACGTTCGCTAGCTATGCAGATACTGAGCCATTCTGCGCACACGCGGCCTGTGGATAGAGAGCATAGCGTACGGGATGTGGGTGGGAATAGGTGGGTGGTTTACTTTAATCAGTCGTAAAAATTTCCAATTTAAGGAAGATTAGAAAAATGATTTTAACAATAGTTAGGGAAATTTCGATTGACAGAAAAATTACGATAAGTCAGGAAAAATGTCAGGAAAATTTCCATAAGTCGGGAAAATTTCTATAAGCTGGAAAATTTCCATAAGAAAGGAAAATTTCTATAAGTCAGGAAAATTTCTATACGTCAGGAAAATTTCTATACGTCAGGAAAATTTCTATAAGTCAGGAAAATTTCTATACGTCGGGAAAATTGATATAGATAAGGAAAATTTGTATAAGTCAGGAAAATGTTTATAAGCTAGGAAAATTTCCATAAGAAAGGAAAATTTCTATAAGTCAGGAAAATTTCTATACGTCAGGAAAATTTCTATACGTCAGGAAAATTTCTATAAGTCAGGAAAATTTCTATTCGTCGGGAAAATTTATGTAGATAAGGAAAATTTGTATAAGTCAGGAAAATGTTTATAAGCCAGGAAAATTTCCACACGAAAGGAAAATTTAAGACAGGAAAATTTCCATATGTCCGGAAAATTTCTATACGTCAGGATAATTTCTATACGTCAGGAAAATTTCTATACGCCAGGAAAATTTCTATACGGCAGGAAAATTTATATAAGCCAGGAAAATTTCTATGCGTCAGGAAAATTTCTCTTTGCCGCAAAAATTTCTATAAGTCAGGAAAAATCCATATGGCGGGAAAATTACGATAAGTCAGGAAAAATTTCTGTAAGTCAGGAAAATTTCTATAAGCTGGAAAATTTCCATAAGAAAGGAAAATTTCTATAAGACAGGAAAATTTCCATAAGTCCGGAATATTTCTATACGCCAGGAAAATTTCTATAAACAAGGAAAATTTCTATACTTGAGGAAAATTTCTATACGTGAGGAAAATTTCTCTTTGCCGCAAAATTATATAGATAAGGAAAATTTGTATAAGCCAGGAAAATGTTTATAAGCCAGGAAAATTTTTATAAGCCAGGAAAATTTCTATGCGTTAGGAAAATTTCTATACGCCAGGAAAATTTCGATATTTCGTGTTTCTCAGAAATAATTCACAAGAGAACTTAATACAACGGTTCCGTGAGATGGGAGAGGATACGGAAGATTGCTCTAAACCAGGGGTTCCCAACGTGGGCGATAACGCCCCCTTGTGGGCGCTGCAGGCCTAAAGGGGGGCGGTAAGAGACAAAGAAAAAAAAGGGGGCGTTGTGTAGGGCTTTGGGGTCGATTTATAATTTCATCTACCTAGCTAGGAAGACTCTTAGACACTGAGCTCTCGACTTCGAGAGTCGTCAGTCGACATCTTGTGAACATCAACTAATATTAATTAAGATATTATAGCTCAAACTCGGTTCGATATAATAGACCGCGGGCAATCATGTTTTAACAAGTTTTTGTTAAATAATCCGATTTGTACATTCCTGTATCAAACGGCTGGTTCTATAATACTTGTTCTTGCCACAGAACATATAAAAGAGGTAAGAAAGGCGTTGTAGGCGGGGCAGACGCGCCAAGGATATGAGCACTGCTCACATCTATGCGATCGCGCTGTTTAGTCACTCGCTATCTGCAACGGAGAGAAGTACTGCGAACGCAGCGACAAAATTATGAGAAAATGCCTTCATGTGCGGTAATTACTTGCCGTGCAAGAAGCCAAGTGCTTAACTTAAACAAAGGAAGCATTTCTTTTCATCGGAAAGTAAAAAAACAACGATATTTTAGTATAGTTAAGTCTTTCAAAATGTCCTTCAAATAATTCATTACCCAAAAATATACATTGCGGGCTGCATTCGCTCGTCATTTTCAACACGTCAATTAGAACGCGTAATGTAGTGCGTACAAGTGCGTAGCAACAAGCTCATAACATCAAAGAATGATATAGCTTACATTGCAGACCTGTATAAATTGTTCAACGACATGAACCTCCAACTGCAAGGCGATGAACTAAATTTAATTAAAACAAAAAATGTCGTTGCTGCTTTCGCAGCCAAACTGCTTCTGCACAAAAAGAATATAGGCAGACGTGGTTTCACAATTTTCCGAATTTATCAGTATTCTGCAGTAACGACGACTTGTTTGCCTACTGCCAACATTTGGAAAACCTCCACATTGACTTCACCGAACGATACCAGGACATTTTAAACTTGGAAATACCAGACTGGGTGTTGGATCCGTTTTCAAATGTCAACACAGCAATGTCACCTCAGCTGGAAGAACTTATAGAATTGACAACAAACGAAGAAACAAAAATCAAGTTCAAAAATGGATATCAAGAATTTTGGCTACAAAAACCGATCCCGCAATTGTACCCTGGATTGTGGTCAATAATTGTTCAACGATTCTTGATAGCATTCCCATCGTCATATTTGTGTGAACGTGGATTTAGTGCTGTGGCAACGCTGCTAACTAAAAAGAGAAATCGTTTGCGTGTTACCGAACGTGGCGACTTGCGGCTGTTTTTGAGTAAATTGGAACCTGATATCAACAAACTTATTGAACAGCATCAGATTCAACCTTCACATTAGTTTTTATATAAGAATTGATTATGTTTGTTTTATTTTCAATAAAAGATACTCTGTCCGAATACTATAAAGTTGCGTTTCAATAATCAGTTATAAGTACTTAGCGGTTTTTAAGTATGTTTAAAAAGGGGGGCGTTAAAAAATAATTTATTCTTAAAGTGGGCAGTAGACAAAAAAAGGTTGGGAACCCCTGCTCTAAACCGTTGTTAGGCGATTGTGAAGGTAATATTATTATTTATTTAATTAAGTATTTAATTTGATAGATAAATTAAAAAAAATAATCAGAGAGATAATGTAAAAAGCAGTTTTAATCCTACTAATATTATAAATGCGAAAGTTTGTGAGGATGTGTGTGTGTGTGTGTGTTTGTTACTCTTTCACGCAAATACTACTGAACCGATTACAATGAAATTTAGCACACATATAGAAGGTAACTTGGATTAACACATAGGGTAGGTTTTATCCCGGAAATCCCACGGGAACGGGAACTATGCGGGTTTTCCTTTGAAAACGCGGGCGAAGCCGCGGGCGGAAATCTAGTGTCTATATAAACACTAAAAATTATAAAGTATTTCAAAACGAATTCAATTATTATTTAGCAAAATTAGAAAATCCCCGAATTAGCATTCGCGAGCGTATTAATAGTGTTTGTTTATAATATCGCGCGCAATTGCTGCTGTCATGCGATGCGCAACGTCGCTTGAGAGCGGCGCTCCGAAAATGGCTATTTTTCCATATGTTGAAATTGATATTTTTGGTTTTATGGCATTCAAATGCTTTAAATTTAAATTTATAATTTATATTTTTCCATAGTAAATCTTTTGTTTCAGGCGCAGGACTGTGGCGAAATTTCTCTTTCACTCTTATTGGATTTCGTATGCAGGCAATGTACTGAATGTTGTTTCATAGGAGCGCAATCGAGAGCGCTCCGTAAGCTCCTTTTCGCACGTTACTTATTAAATGAACAAGAGTGTATGTAATGTATTTTATATTTTGTAATGTGTAAAGGTACTTATTTTATTGATATTAGTATTGGAGTTTTTTACGATAGATTTTAAATAATGAGCAGGTATAACTTTATTATAATTATTTATGGGAGTTCACTGCACCAGCGCTCCTGAGGACGAGCCGCCTCTGCAGGCAAGAACATTTAAAAAGTCCCCTAGTGGGGTAAGGGGCAGTGTTATGCATACATCTGTTTCACTGATCGATTTTCTTTGGGGACAAGTACGTGATCAGCCTTCTGTGTCCTGCCAGACCGAGGGATTTTATTTTCTCTGCATTGGTTTACTATGTCTATATTAATATACTTATGTATTATGAAGTTTTATACAGCGCAGCGCGAGCTTCGCCGCGGGCGGATAGCTAGTCAAAATATATAAATGACTGTTTACACCGACAGATTTTCTTACTTAACTTTTTAACTTATTATAAGTTGTCATATTAAGTTATCATAACTTTTAAAAGGCAAGACAAACAACAGTCCTTTTAATTTTTTGAACTCCATTAACATCCTAAAGAGAATGTTTCAACCTTATCACGATGCATTCTCAACAAAACCACTTCCTCCTCCACCAAAAACCGGTTTTAAATCCGGCTTTAAAACCGTTAAATTCACGTGACGTCATCAAACGCATCGAAACGATAACAGTATAAGTGCATATGTCCGGTGCACCTGCGGCTATCGACCCGTGGTGTCGCTTTTTCTGACGACCCGACTGGTATGGACGGCGTTATGCCATAGTGTGATAGTAGTCTTATATAATTAATTTGAGATTTTTCTACAAAGCGGGCAAAGCTGTGCGTAGAGAGGATAATATTATAAGTGTCAAATTTTATGGTATCGAAATACAGGAAAAATTTATTTTCTGAAGAACTGGTGTGGAAGGTGTTATGTAAAAGTGTGATAGTAGTCCTAATAAAAGTGAGGATATATGTTTGTAACGGGTAAATGTTAAAAGGATCGAATGTGTGTAAAATTTGGTAGTAAATTAGTTAACCACAATGTTTTTATGAATTTGTATATGCAGAGAATCTCCACGAATCGCCATGATAATATACTATTTTGAATTTTTATCGATATCACATTTCAAAAAGGCCAGCTTCATTGAAAAGACATAATAATTCTACATAACATAATAAATAACTACATAAATTAATAAAGACTAAAAAATAATTGATCCCACTTATATTTTAATTGGTACTCAAATCGTAAACTCAACAATGCAGGCTGTATAAAGCGTATTTTAACACAGATACATATTTTTATAAAAACAATTTATACACCGGATGAACCACAAAATTCTTTCTACCACTTCATGTAATAGTAAATAGGTGTATTACCGCCTCCTTGGTATAGTGGGTTCGATTCCCGATGGAGACGAAGAAAAATTACTCGATATGGCAGGACACAAGGCTGATCAGCTTCTTGTCCCTAAGAAAAAAATTGATCATTGAAACAGATGTATTGCATAATGCATCTGCTCCTTACCCCACTTGGGGACACGAGACTTCACTTTAATGTAATATATAAAAATTAAAACACAGGATGAACAACAGAAAAGAGCTCTTCCACTTTACAAAATAAATTTAATTTTTTTATCAAAAATAAAAAAAAATACGGAAAAGAAATGTCACAGTATTACATAAACCTCTCTGATAGACAACGGACGCGGGCTACTTTTTGTTCAGTAACATCGAGTCTATTTATCTTTGATAGTATTTATGATATATTCCCTCTGCTCCAATATCGAATTGTTTTCAAATTTATTATGCCTTTTTAACAATAAAAAATGGCTGAGAAATTAATTTAGTATTTTCAACCGGCATAGCCACAGAAAAAGAAACTGCGTGAAAATTCTGAAAGGAAAAATTTTCATTTTCATTTTTTTATGAATTGAATTATACTTTATTTAAAAATGCTTATCTTTATAAAGTAGTGTACATTGGATCTGTTTACCTCATATATTTATAAACTTTCACATAAACAGATAACAAAATATTATGTGTTTATTACAAAATCTTTGCCTCAGCCTAGCCTATACTCTATAATTAAAATAATAATTTTAATTAAATAAGAAGAAACAGTCACAGATAGGCTATATATTAAAATAATTTACGACCTTTCACATCAATCTCTTTTAAACCTAATTAAAAGATAGATAAGATCGGGTTTTGCCTGTTGCTATATTTAACTGTCTTCGTTCCACGGATTTTCTCATGTTATCATAGTTAAAATACTTTATAAGAATTTCGTTATAAATTAGTTCTTGTTGCGTTGTATAACTTATTAAAATATGTATTAGTGATTGACACTAACATCAAAATGAATAGATTACAATAATTACTAACTGCACACAGATTATATAAGATTTAGTTTTCGAAATACATTTAACAACACACAAATAAACACGACTCATCATCTATCTATATACAAAATTTCATCCAAATTAATACACTCGTTTATTCATGACGATCAAAAACATTTATCAATCATATTAATCTTTCTCACCCATTTATATATTGAAAACTAACTTTCCGCCCGCTTCGTCTAAAACCTTATACCTAAATTATATACCAAAACCTTCGTCTTGAATCGCTCTATCTATTAAAAAACCGCTTCAAAATCCGTTGCGTAGTTTCATAGATTTAAGCATACATACGGACAGAGAAAGCGACTTTGTTTTATACTATGTAGTTAACATCAAAACACCTCCAACCTTCAAAATACCACTCCACATGCAAACTATAAAGCTATTTAAATTAACTTCAAAATAACCGAAAATTGAATAACGTCATTCACGTACCATTACCGCTAATTACATACACAATTGCAAACGTCATATCACACTAACTGTTAAAGCCTTTGAAAATCGCATTACTATAGATTAATAATAATTTACCCGTTTATTAACCGGGGACATCACTAATCGCCTGTAACCGGTTTAATCCGGATAATAGCGTGAGTTACAACCGGTTCGGACCGGTGAGCTTAGCGTAATTGCGGGATAATATTTAGTTTTAATGGGTTGTTAATATGGGTTTTTTCGGGATTTGTACCTCGTATAGTAGATTGGTTTTGGGTAATTCACTGGATAAGGAAAAGCTTTTTTTTAAGCTATTGCATAGCTTCTATCGCGGGCCTTGAGCGCGGGGACCGAATCCAGAAATTCCGTAACGAAAAAAAACCTCACGCTCCCCACTACGACGGGCACGGAGGTGTTGGCTTGAAGGCATGCTATGCAATAGCTTTACCGCGGCAGTCCCCGAGTGCCACACGTCTTTTTTTTAGTATTATAAGAAAGAAAGAAAGAACAATTTATTCCAACACACACAAACACACATCAATAGCATTGTAAATTATAAATAATAAGTAATAGAAAACATAAATTTATGTAGTTATTAGACCAAACTTTAGATAGTAGCAGCATTTATTCATATAACTATGATAGATTTTATAGAAGTGCTTTTGAATCCTTAAAATATTTAATTCAATTTTATAAAAAGTTGAAGTTGGAAATTATCAAAAAGGATTAATACCTAATGACATTTATTAAAACCAATCGTAAATTATATAATACTAGCGGTCCGCCCCGGCTTCGCCCGTGGTACCTACATGTTTAAACTATCCTATCTCTCAAGTTGGATCGAACTGCACATGGTGTGCGAATTTTATTATAATCGGTTAAGTGGTTTAGGAGTCCATTGAGGACAAACATTGTGACACGAGATTTATATATATTAAGATTATTGTTAAACTCTAAAAAAGTTTATGTAAAAAATCTTAATTATATATTTATATTACATACAATAAAATATAATTAAATAAGTCACAATAAAGCCAAATTAAAATGAACGTTGCCACTAAACTAGATTGCCTACACGAAAAATCCTATTTCCATTCTAATTAATAAATTTATGATCCGACAAGATGGCTGCCATTAATAGTGTCGTTAATTAATGAGCCATTCAGAAGATCCTTTGGAGGCGCGTGGAAAATAGAAATTGCATGTATTTTTTTTGTATTCTGTCCGTTCATTAAGAGTAATACAAAATGGTTGAGTTTTATGAGGTTTATTTTGTATTGTAGCTTTAGCTTGCGGTGTTTCTCAATCGAATTTCTTGTCCTTTTATTAGTTACTAGCTTTCCAACCGCGGCTTTGTCCGCTTTGTCTGAAACCTAATCTATACTAATATTTGTATACGTAGTATATTATTATTAGTCTGTGCTAATATTATAAAGCTGAAGAGTTTGTTTGTTTGAACGCGCTAATCTCGGGAACTACTGGTCCGATTTGAAAAATTCTTTCGGTGTTAGATAGCTCATTTATCGAGGAGGGCTATAGGCTATATATCATCACGCTACGACCATCAGGAGTGGAGCCACGGGGGTGAAACCGCGCGGAGCAGCTAGTAAATTATATACTAAAACCTTCCTCTTGAATCACTCTATCTATTAAAAAAAACCGCATCAAAATCCGTTGCATAATTTAATAAATAATTTTCCGTTAAGGACGCTATAACGTATTTTTACAAAAACACGCTGTTTTTAGGTACCATTTTAACTTAAAGCAATTACACGTGAGAACATAGTAATATCTTAATTTAAAGATAATATATTCAGCTCTACGTTCATCTTATAAAAATTGTACGACGTCATACAAAATTGTCGCTGAAATACGTTTTTTCCATCACAATAAACGCATAAAATGCAAAAAAAATGGGGTCTAAAACGGTACCATTTTAGGAAAATTAAGAGCCTAATCTATCTTCTTAATTATATCTTATTGAGGGATATATAGTCCTTTATATATGGTGTAATTTTTATGAATCCAAATCAAAATTTTATTTCAATAATGAGCTAAATTAAAAATACTTGTCGATTTCTTCATACATTTTGTTCTCGCGGTTCGTCAGACCGCGCTCAGAAGCGCTCTTGGAAGGACGGGTGTATCGCTCCTCGTGCCAAAAATAAAAACGAAATAAAAAAGATTATTGTGCGTGCACTGTCTTTTTCGTGATTTGAAATATTTGATACTTTATAAGAGTAAACTGTATAAGTTTCATATTCCAATTATTTGTAATTTAAAATTATGTTTTAAAAATTACCTTGCCTGAGATCCTCTTTTTTATGGGTTGTTGAATAGATTGGTGGGGTAAAACAATTCAAGATGGCGTCGACGAAAATTTGGCTTTTTTTCGTGATGGGTGTCATTTTCATAGTTTTTGGGGTAGCTATTACCGAATATGAGGTCAAAACTGAAATCCAAGATGGCGCCGACGAAAATTGTACATCTTTTCGTCATGGGTGTCATTTTCATGGTTTTTGGGGTAGCTATTAACCAATTTGAGGTCAAAACTAAAATCCAAGATGGCGCCGACGAAAAATTTGACATCTTTTCATCATGGGTGTCATTTTCGTGGTTTTTGGGGTAGCTATTAACGAATATGAGGTCAAAACTATAATC
>CAJQZM010041883.1:81906-123547 GCA_907164665.1 Colias nastes | reverse complement strand
CCTCATATTGGTTAATAGCTACCCCAAAAACCATGAAAATGACACCCATGTCGAAAAGATGTAAAATTTTCGTCGGCGCCATCTTGGATTTTAGTTTTGACCTCATATTCGTTAATAGCTACCCCAATAACCATGAAAATGACACCCATGACGAAAATATGTAAAATTTTTGTCGGCGCCATCTTGGATTTTAGTTTTGACCTCATATTGGTTAATAGCTACCCCAAAAACCATGAAAATGACACCCGTGACGAAATGATGTCAAATTGTCGTCGGCGCCATTTTGGATTTTAGATTTGACCTCATATTGATTAATAGCTACTCCAACTCCTTGAAAATGACACCCATGACGAAAAGATTTCAAATTTTCGTCGGCGCCATCTTGGATTTTAGTTTTGACCTCATATTGGTTAATAGCTACCCCAAAAACCACCCACATTTGCAAATGTGTTTGCTACTTAGGAAAAGTTCAGATTTAAAGATATAGGTAATGTGAATGTGTGGTAACGAATTTAATTTATTTCATTCCGACTGTTTCTCGGAATAACATACATTTACTAAGAATTGCATACAATGCCGGGTTTAATATATTGCCGGTAACATAATATTATGTATGATAATAATTCTTAAAAAAGTATTTTATACATTTCTTAAAAAGCTTCGATATTGTATACAATAATACAATTCATATTCAAATTGTTGTAAAATAGTCACACTTTTTTAAGTTGGTTGAATACACTAAAATACTTATAAGGATCGTACCTACTAATAAAAGTAACAAAATGAATTTTTAAAGTTCCCAGATCTTCTGGAATCAATTTCAATAAAAATATATAAAAAAAAAATAATATCAAGTATGAAGATGGTCTATAAAATGGAATGCGCTATGTTTACGTGAGCGTGATGTTCCCGCGAACCACGTGGCGACGTTAGATACCTAAATTTGAGTAACGCAGATTTGTGACAGCGTCCTTAAATAATTTTCGTATGGTATATGACATGCATTAGCTCGTGGTTTTACTTATAATAAGGAGCACATGCACTATAATAATAATTAATCACTTCATAAAATTCCATCCAGACCTATACAGCCGTTTCGAAGTGACAATACTGTACCAACAAAATGTCATAAATTAATCGAATGACGTCATTAAAAAGCAAACACGCGCGTTAACAAGAAAACTCGGAATTATCTTGTATTTGTTTTCCCACAGGACCCAAATGGGACATTAATTAACGAACGGTTAATGGCCGTCTTGTCGGACCCCATAAATTTATTAATTGCACGAAAATGGGCTTTTTTGTTAATCCTGTGCTTAGTATTGCGAAATCAGTGAGATGTTATGTTATTTCTAAGTCATTTTAACATTTTCCTAATGTAAATTTTACTTCAACTATCGGTAATATAGGTATATTTGGTAACCATAAGAGTCGTAATAAAAGTAAAATTAATAGACAAGATTATAATATAGTACGAGCTGCGCCCCGCGGTAAACCCGCGTGGCTCCCCTCCTGTTGGTCTTAGCGTGATGATATATAACCTATATCCTTCCTCGATAAATGGGCTATCTAACACCGAAATAATTTTTCACATCGGACCAGTAGTTCCCGAGATTAGCGCGTTCAAACAAACAAACTCTTCAGCTTTATAATATTAGTATAAGTAGATGTAGGTACATCGCTTTAAGCCCAAATAGAGCATTTTCTTAATAATATGCATTCATAACAGTTCAGTTTTCGAGCTATTTTATGACCCTTGATTATCTTCTTCTTAATTATTTTACCAACTGCTTTACCGTTTTTATCACAGAATAATCAAAATGACTCATATTTTAATAATATTCCATGCAACACATCACAACAACCTACCATTACATTAAAACACAAACTCCCATATTCACAACTTTTGTCAAAAATAACAAAATTCGCGAGAATCGAACCCGAGACACGTTTTGAGGTGACCGGTAGCAATATTAATGAGACGCGTGATCGTTGTACAGATTATAATCAGTTTTTGGTTTCCCTTAGTTATTTTTAGAATCACTACATAGCATAAAACAAAGTCGCTTTCTCTGTCCCTATGTCCCTTTGTATGCTTAAATCTTTAACACTACGCACCGTATTTTGATGCGGTTTTTTTAATAGATAGAGTGATTCAAGAGGAAGGTTTTAGTATATTTAGGTTTAAGACAAAGTGGGCGAAGCCGCGGGCGGGAAGCTAGTTATAACAATAAATAAGTAAAAAGGTTTATATACGAGTAGATTATAACTGACTGTGTAGAACATACCACTCTATTACGGAAACTAAATTTTTATGGTATTAAAGGTTTATCTCAGGACCTCATAGCTTCATATCTTCAGAACAGGGTACTAACCGTTGTTGTTAATGGAGAGAAATCTCGCGGTGCGCCGATTAACATAGGTGTTCCGCAGGGATCTATCTTAGGACCGTTTTTGTTCTTAGTATATATTAATGACCTACCTTATTATTTGCAGGATATGTGTGAAATAGTACTGTTTGCAGATGATACCTCATTAATATTTAATGTGGATAGACATGACTCAAACGTTGACGAAGTAAACTCTGCTCTTTTACGCATATCCAATTGGTTCACTGCTAATAATTTATTATTAAATGCAAAAAAAACAAATTGTGTAGAATTTATCCTTCCAAATGTAAAAAAGGTGAAAAGGGATATTATTTTAAACGGGGAGGTATTATACCCTGTGGATTCTACTGTTTTTCTTGGATTGACACTAGATGAGAAGTTACAATGGGGGGCCCATGTTGCCGCCACCGCTGCTAAGCTTAGTTCAGCTGCATATGCAGTTCGAAGAATAAGGCATCTCACCGATGTAGACACGGCTAGATTGGTTTATTTTAGCTACTTTCATAGCATTATGTCCTATGGAATTCTGCTATGGGGCAGGGCTGCAGATATAGAAACTATATTTATATTACAGAAAAGAGCCATACGCTCTATATATAATTTACGTGCTAGGGATTCACTAAGAGATCTCTTTAAGAATACTGGTATCCTCACTGTACCATCACAGTATATATTTAATAATATTTTATATGTACACAAAAACGCAGACTTACACACAAGAGTAGGAGATAGACACTGTTATGGCACAAGGAACAGAAATAAAATTGAAATGCCATTTTACCGGTTATCTAAAGTTAAAAATTCATTTATGGGTCAAGGTATACTTTTTTACAACAAAATTCCTCATAGTATTAAAGAGTTTAGTAGTGCTAAATTTAAGAATTATGTAAAAAACGTCTTAGTTCAGAGAGCCTATTACAGCATTAAGGAATATATGGAAGATAAAAACCCATGGAGGGTTGTCGCGTAAAAACCGCAGGACAGTTCTTTGGCATATTATGATAATATATACGTACGGTTACTTACATATTTTGTAAAATTAAATTATTGTAATACTGAAATGATTTAAAAGAGCAACTATGGAGTTTCTTGCCGATTCTTCTCCATAGATACTGCTTTCCGAATCGGTGGTAAATGATAAAAATATGTATTGACGTTTCAAAAGTGCTTCTCGAAGAAGTCTAATTGAATAAATAAATGTTTGAGTTTGAGTTTGAGATTACTAACACAACATTCGATCTTCAAGCACGGTAACGCACACACGGTTAGACGTCAAAGTGAGATGGCATTCAACTATCGTGAGCGAAAAAGAAATTGATGTAAATGCTGGCTAATTAGACAAATTTCGACGTGCCTCTCCCGAAGCTAACCTATCTTTACTTATTTACTTATAATATAATCTGTGGTATTATTAAAATGCAATTGTATCTAACATTTGTGCAGTAATATAATAAATCAAAAACAATTAATAGTAATCTCTATTAACACTATAAAGCAAAATATTACAATTTCAAAATGGTTGGTAGTAGCAGAAACACGCGGCCACACGCTGCAACACGCGGCCACACGTTGCAACACGCGACCACACGCAGTAACTCGCGGCCACACGCAGTAACACGCGGCCGCACGCTATAACACGCGGCCACACGCTGCAACACGCGACCACACGCAGTAACACGCGGCCGCACGCTGCAACACGCGACCACACGCTGCAACACGCAACAACACGCGACCACACGCTGCAACACGCGACCACACGCAACAACACGCGGCCACACACTTCAACACGCGGCCACACGCTACAACACGCGGCCACACGCTGCAACACGCGACCACACGCTGCAACACGCGACCACACGCTGCAACACGCGGCCACACGCTACAACACGCGGCCACACGCTAAAACACGCGGCCACACGCTACAACACGCGGCCACACGCTACAACACGCGGCCACACGCGGCCACACGCTGCAAAACGCGACCACATGCAACATCACGCCACAACACGCGGCCACACGCAACAACACGCCACAACACGTGGCAACACGCCGTGATTCATAGCTGTCATACGAAGCGATACACTTAAAAGTAAACATTAAAATATAAAGAAGTATTAATAAATCGTTGAGTATTTTATTTCTTTTGCAGTAAACTTCAAAGGATAGACTAAGAATAAATGGGAATAAACAAACAGAATTGATTTTTGCAATTTATCTGCACATATTATTAAGCTTCAATCGGTAAAGGAAATGATTCTCTTTGACATGATAATTTATAATTATATATTTGCATAAACATGTTTACAATATAAATAATACGGTAATTTTATCTCATGTTTCCCCACGACATACACAGCATGCAAATGTTCAAAGAAATGTGTATTTTTATAAAACAAAATATTTGCTTTTTCTTAATCATTACAATTTAATGATATTATTTATTTAACTATCAAACAATGATCAAAAAGTGCAACGTATGATGTAAATGATATTTGCCAAAATGAGATGCTAAAAAGCTATAGGCATTTTTTGTTTCGTTTTTGCCTTTCGTTAATTTATTCTTATAAAAAAATGTTGTGTGGTTTTATGAAACCACGGTAAAAGTGAAACTTAGGCACAAAATTATCGTATTTGTACGATAATTATCGTACGGTTCCGAACGCTGCTTTATACCTACTCGGCAGCCGACCGTCACGCGACATGCGCTACACAGACCAAAAAGTTTGAGACGATGTAATAAAAGTTTCACTTTAAAAATAATGAACAAATTATTTTAGTCTACTTTCTTCCTTAACTCTTTTTTAAGTGTTAATTATAATTATATATTAGTAATTATTTATTGTCTTGTCCCATCCGTGCTTCGAACCCAGGTCTTCTATCTACTAAAGGAAAGCACAAACAAATTACAAACAGCACAAATGCAGCGAAATGCATAATTCAACGCAAACACTAATTGAATTAGAATGAAATATGATTTATAAATTGTTACCAACAGATGTTATTCCTAAATGCTTTATTTTTCACTTAAATGGCATTTTGAGTTTAATATTTGTATTTTTGTTTGTTATTTTGTATGTATGTTGTAGTGAGCTCTGCCCCGCGGTTTTACCCGCGTACTAACACATAAAAATTGTACATTTCCTGTTTCCATCGTTTAGTTTATCGTTTTTATTTTTTAATCTATAATACTTAATTATGAAATACTTACTGGGTTTTGAAGGAAACAAAAAAAAATTGAGGCGAATTTACAACTGATTTCATTATTGGATTTTTATTAGTTACACTAAATAGCTTTTAAACACTTAGGTATCACGTACAATGTACATATCCAACGGCGAAAATATTCTGTAAATCGATCCAATAGTTCATGAGGTTAGCCCGTTCAAACAAACAAACTCCTCATCTTATGACTAGCTGTGCTCGGCGGTTTCACCCGCATTGCTCCGCTTCTGTTGGTATTAGCGTGATGATATTCTATAGCCAGCCTTACTCGATAAATGGGCTATCTAACACCTAAAGAATTTTTCAAATCAGACCAGTAGTTCCTGAGATTAGCGCGTTCAAACAAACAAACTCTTCAGCTTTATAATATTAGTATAGATAAATGAGACGAGCTAAACATATAAGTATAAATTATAAGCTTTCGCACAGTCAGTTATCCCAAAAAATACAACACAAGAGGCCGTTAAACCATTCACAGTTCAGAGATGTTATTTGAAAAATTCCAACTTGTTTTACTCACGAATTATATATAAAGTTATATAACTATATAGTGTACAGTGCAATACAAAATAATGGCGCAGCCGGCGTCGCAGGTGCCGACAATACTAACCGCTTGCGGCGTACACCGCATGGCAAAATAGTGTATCCAGTTGGTGATAATTATATTTAATATTAGGAAGACACGCTGCAAATCTGAATACTTAATGTGTAAATAACCTAATCTTAAAATCGTATCTACAAAAACCTAAGGAATGTTTAGTTTAAACTTGTACTTATGTTGAAAAATTATTTAAATAAAATGGAAGGAGTTCAGGGCATTCATATTCGTATATTTATGATGTTGAAAGAGCCTGAAAGCTTTGTATCTTGTATCCTTACTCCAAATTATTATAATATCGTTATGAATGCAAAGTTTACTGAATAAAATTAATTGGTATATGACATTCCAAACAATTATACAATCAAATACAGGAAACCAGTCGTAAACAATAAAAATCGCTCTCTAATTAAAACAGTTAATCACCTACTGCTATTCTCTACATCGCATTCTAATTAAAAAATACTATAAATCTACAAATAATGATATCTGTTATTTACAACGTTCCATTTTTATTGCACTGCACTGTACGTGCCACCTGTTTCACTCAAAAAAAGGCTTTCATTTCAATTCTTATAACCACATCTTGAGACTCGAGCACGTTTTGTATTCATCGTTCCTTTTCATAGCTTGAAAACAAGAGACGTGTATACAACAAGCAATGTATAGATAACAACGCTTTTTGGATATTTAAACATATGTCGATCTTTAAAAAATGACATACCAATGTTATCGAATATTTTGAGAATATGTATGTTTTTTGGTTTCTTGACATTTTAATGTTGTTTTTATTTGTTGTTTATGGCGAATTTGTTTACTCATTTTGGCGTTTGGTATGGTAATAAGATAGATTATTCTTACACTATACACTACTAGCTTTCCGCCCGCGGCTTCGCCCGCTTTGTCTAAAACATAATAAATTATATACTAAAACCTTCCTCTTGAATCACTCTATCTATTAAAGAAAACCGCATCAAAATCCGTTGCGTAGTTTTAAAGATTTAAGCATACATAGGGACAGAGAAAGCGACTTTGTTTTATACTATGTAATTATGAAACGCTATACAGTCTTGGAGTTAAGTATTTATTAATTGTATTCAACTGAATTCACTTGCTACACATGTGTGATTAAAAAATATTATGTTTGTAACGTATAAAAGGCATCTACATACACGCAATAAAATACACTGTTATATTTTTGTGTCCATCATTTAATTCATTAGAACCATAGATAACTAAAACCAATACAACTTTTTGTCAACTAATATTTTAAAGATTTTTTGTTTGTTTGTTACGACCACAGTTAATGTAATACTATGCTAGTAGTTACGACCTAACTAAACACTAATCCGATTTACAAAATTATTTTTCCATTAGAAAACCACGCCTCAAGTACCTTAAGCTATTTCCCTCATTTGTCCTTGTTTAACGCGAGCAAAGCCGGGATAATCGACTTACTATAACAAAATATAGTCCTATCTATAGGTTGATTTATTTTTTATCCCGGATCAACCCGGGCAGAGCCGGGACAAGCGGCTAGTATGTATAAGTATGTATATAAAACAAAAGTTAGTATGTCTGTCCATCCCTGGTCAGATAAGATGTTGAAATAGTAAGACGCCGTGGGACTCTCACACAGGGTGCTGTAGAGTGTGACGGGGTTACGGAGGAGTGATACAGGGTGTTCACTTTTGTTTGATTTGATTTTTAATTTATTATTGATTTTACTGAAGTGAGTAGATTAGTAGTTAGTAGTTTGCTTTTATGATTTGCATTCCTATAGAGTTTCAGATTTATGCACTATCACGGTCCACGGATTAGAAAGAAGACTTTTAAAATAGAACTTAATAATTTAGTTAGTTAAAAGTTAGAAATTAGTATCTTCTCATTTACTTTAAAATTACACTTTTAGGTTTTCGTTAATATATATTTTTTTTCATTTGGACGTATAATGTTACCAGAGCCTATATTTGAGGTACTATATAGGTCAAATAAATATTTCTTTATCTATTATACTATGTATAGCAAAGACACGTCAAAGAAAGCCAATCGTTTTGGCAATAAATTTCTTATCTTTTTAACCGACTTCAAAAAAACGAGGAGGTTATCAATTCGGCCGGTATAATTTTTTTTTTCAATCAAAAAGATTCAAATAAAAAACGGTACGAGTACACACTGCACATACCACTAATAAGATACAAGATCCAGATCACAATTCACAAAGGAAAGAAACAGTTTTCTAATAGTAAGATAATTTTTAAAATCTAAAGAGCAGTTTTTAAGTTTAATCATTAAACATTATAATATAAGTGTAAATAAACTTCTTATACAAAGTTACAGTTTTGTAATATAATCCGACCGATTTCTGTAGCACCCTGTATACCGACCGCAGTAGCAGACCCCATGAATATCATCGTTCATCCACCGTGGGAGGATTATAATTACCATTAATGTTACATTCAATTATTTCGAGTGGCGACTCAATGGACTTTTTGTTCTAAGATTTTGGTTTGACTCGAAGTAGAAAATTTGTTTAGCGTTTCGTTGTGTAAAAATTTCTAGATTTTGTGTACGATTTGATAGTTAGATTAAAAATGTATTTTTTTGAAGTGAAACTTCTTTGGCGCGTTGAGAGCAAAATTTCAAGGTCGCGTTAATGCAATACGTCATGGAGTAAGGCGACGATCTATGGTATCTTTGAATCTTGTCAAAGAAGTTTCACTTCTGACACGTGTGCTCAGCACACACGCTCTTTATTGTATAGTTAGATTTTATGGTAATATGTTTGTTTTCATTTTATTGCATACCTATTATAAAACAATCTGCTCCGCTTATTCTGTCTGTCTGTTCGCAATAAAATCAGAAACTACTGCACCGATATTCATTATGTTTTCACCAAAGCATTGTTCTCAAGGAAGATTTTAGTATTCAAATGTAATAATATTATATATCTACTGTATTATCTGTGTAGTAAGTTAATAACATTTTTTAATCTTACTATTCTTATCACTGTCACTACATAGTATAAAACAAAGTCGCTTTCTCTGTCCCTATGTCCCTTTGTATGCTTAAATCTTTAAAACTGCAACGGATTTTGATGCGACTCTCACCCTCCCTCCAAAGACTGAACAGATGACTTTTCCCATTCTTTTGCACAGATAGTAAAAACGCGTTTTAAACCGGTTAAAAAACGAATCTCATTTAATCTCTTATCTTCTTTTACTATACGTTTATAATTAATCTTTATAACATGTCATCTGTTATAATTAATAACTAATATCAAATAACAGTTAACTAATAAAATTAACGGTATCCGTCCGGAAACTTGTACATATCTTTGAGACATTTCTGAACGAAACATGAATCAGATCTATATATTTTTAGTGGTTTAAAATTATATAGAAGTCATCTAGTCATTAAGATGAATCCTGTATTGTTAGGTTGAATATGATAGTTTGTATATTTTATGGTAGCGGTCAAACGGCTAGAGGATTTTTGATTGAGTTTTACAGATATTATATCGCTACCCATCATCTACTGGTTAACATTTATGCTGGTTTTGACTGTAACCATTTTAAACATAAAAAATATATACGGTGAGAGCACCTCCTTTTTTAAAGTCGGTTAAAAACAAATAATTTCTCTTTATAATAAATGTATATTGATAATTAAATTATCATTGTGACATAATTATCCATTAAAATGAAACAGCAAATAAAATCACAATTTGCTCGCAACAAAAATAATCAGTAATTTAAATGATAAAAAGCGAGTATTTGCATGTAAATTGAATAAATTATTTGAAACCGATCGCAGCGAGAGATTCTCACACAGCGTAGTTAAGGTGATTGCTACGATCTGTTCCCAGCCAATGTCCCGCTAGATGGCGCTGAATTCTACATTTCTAGTTTATTTGAGTTTTTGCGTAATTGGAAAAGATTAAGGTCGTAGGAATAGTCATGGCGGTTACTGAATATTATATTTTATTGAAATATGTCATATCATTGCCTTAAAATCCACCCAATTCGGTAAAAAAATGCATTATAACATCTGTCATTGCATACAGGGTCGTTTACACACACAGACGTATACAAAAATGATAAAGATTTAAGTCTAGATGGCGTGAATGTAAAACAAGTAGGATTGTTATAAAAATAAAAGTTATATTTGTTGGCGTAAACTATTTTGTTGTAATTTTGGGAAATAAATAATGTCAAAATTGATTACAATAAAACGCAGTTTTATTTTATTACATTACACTATTGTTTTTTTTATCAAAACATGTATTTGAAGTAGCATATACCTATGATATAATATTATGCTAAGAATAATTATTCATACAACAACAAATCTAAAACACTATTTACTATGGAAAAAAACCAGGAAGGTGAAAAAGATATTTACGATTTCGACGCACTCGACTTTTAGTAAAATATAGTAGGTAAAAATTAAACAATGGTAATGTAAATTCTAAACAAACTACTACCAAAATACAATTAGAACAAAAATCATTTGACTTGTTTATTTCACCCAGAGGCCAGAGGCGGCTCGTGACAAAATTGTATAGGTGTTCACTTGAAATAAAACAACGAAAATACAATAGCGTTCGGGATGATTTATTACAAAAAAATGAGCACCACATTTTATAAATGTCTATAACACTAAAAATTACAAAGTACAGGCTATTTCAAAACGAATTCAATGACTAGGTATCAATAATTAGTAAATCACCGAATTTGCATTCGCGAGCGTAGGTATCCATAGTGTTTGTCACTGACGGTCACTGACCTCTATAACTTATAGTTATAGAGGTCAGTGGTGTTTGTTGTGTAAACATGTATGTATTTGAGTAGTTAGTAGCATATTATATTCTGAATTTCTGATCCATGCCTATTCACTCAAAACTAATAACACTAATGATTTGTAACAGTAAATTATTTCAATAGGTAGGTATTTGAACATTTCCCAACAAGACGTAAGAATAATTATTCGTAGGTATACAAGATACAATAACAAATCTAATACACTATTTATTATTTTATTATTTACTAGCGGTCCGCCCCGGCTTCGCCCGTGGTACATGTATACGTTTTCTCTCCATAAGAAGTAATAGCTAGAGAGCTAGCGCAAAGCTACCTGTATGTATTTGACCAGACCTGGATTTTTGTGTGTTGATTCCCCTATACCTACTATACATGAGATGAGGAGTCACTAAGCCCAGAGTGGTGGACGGGGCGCGCGCTTAGGTAAGACAGGTGGAAATTTTTGGCGAACTTTGAAACCATTTGACCACGTCTGCCATTTTGATATTTGAAAATAGATTATTATTACTATCGGAAAATAACAATGGCAGACCATTATCACGCGGATAACATTCTGGCAGACACTTATGAAAGTGCTGAAAAAAATACAATTTTGAAAGTATTTGACCAGATCTGCCATTCATATATTTTATTTATTAGGGTCTTAAAAACTTATTTTCGAAACGGCAGACATTTTCATTGCGTACAGACTTCAGCAGACAACAAAACTTTACAGACTTCAGCAGTCAACAAGACTTAGCTTCTACATGGTCAGATGTATATATGTATTACGTTCCCTGACCTTACATCAATGATTTACTTTATTAATGTTTTTATGGTCATTTACATTTAATTTTGAAAACTATGGAATAAAATTTATAAATTTGATGATACAAAACTAAATATACATTTGTAAAGAATCTCAAATATAAAGTTGTGTTGCAAATAACAAATCATCATTTAAATATTTAGTTTATTTCTTTATCAATTACAAAACAACATAAAAAAACACGCATGCATTTATTGAAATGTTCATTCATCATCACTATCGTATGGCGTTGTGTGACTCGTCTTCATAATCCATTGAATCGGATTCTGTAAAAGTAAAACGTAAATTATATAATAAAAGAAATGAGTAAAGTCAAAAATAATTATTAAAGAGTTAATCATTATAAACTTACCTAGTAAGGCAATGCCTTTGATGTCGCACGATGCCGCCGCGCCGCCAGTGTAGGTACTTCTGCTGCTACATGAAAATATGCTAGGGTTGCAACAAATGGGAAATAAAACAATTGTGATTATTACTATTATGATGTAATCATTTATTCATATGTACATTCAAAACAATTGCGATTATTAAATCTGATGTAATTATTTTTTCATAAATATATAATTATTATTAATTACATAATATATTGCACTGTGAAATATTTACGTATCACTTTATTTTTGATGTTCTTAATTGTCTTTTATAAAATTTAAGTGACGCATTCGCATTGGGATCAACAATCCGATAAGAAAAGAATGGAGACAACATATACATAGCTTTGATTTCAATTCTACAGATACAACATATACAATCTATCTAAAATGATACAACGGATGTTTCCTGCGTTTTCTCGTCAAAATACCGAAACAACGTAATTATTGTATAGTAGTTGGGCGTGAAAGTAAAAAAACAAATGAAAAGTGTTTTCCATATGATTATTTATTAAATTTACGCGATTAAGAATAATTTCAACGATACAATTTAGTAACCGAGAATTCAGAGGATTAAAGAAAATACCTGCCTGATCATTTTATCAAACTCTAAAAGAATTATGGTTATTTCGCATCACTCGGTTTATTAGTTTGGTAATAATTATTAAAGGTAGTTACAACCCTAGCCATTGAGTCGAACGGTAGGCAACACAATATCGACTTTGTGCGGGTACATATGGTACATTTCTTCTTGCTGTGAAGCGTAATTATTATTATTAAGATTTTTTAGGCTATTTTGAATCAGCTGTTCTAATTTAATTCTAGAAATTTATTAAAACGTGATTTTTTTAAAAGTATATTATGAGTTTATAAATACCTCAACCAATAGTTATTGTGTCCTATCCTCATTTCTTTATATCTTGGTAGTTAACTAAAGTGTTAAATTTACATAACCTCAACAACAACATTTACACTGCCACTGCACTAAAACTAATATGGAATCCATCACACAGTCTATTGATCAGATGTTTGAAGTGTTTAACCACAGAATGGATGAGTTCCAAAAGGATCTCCAGACAATTTCAACAGCCCCAATGGGTAGCCCGTCTTCTAAATTAGCGTCTGACTTTACAGTCTTTCGCACATTTGTCTTGACATCACTACAGTGTCTACAGTCTGAGGTTATCCTCCTGAGTAACAAAACAAAAGTACCTACGACGGACGACCACGCTTCGAGTTGCCAAACACACAGCCAAACAACAATAATGAGTAATAAATTGTTTACAAAAAAAACAAGTTTTCCATTTTTCTGTATGAGTAGACAGAACTTCAAAACGCCACCTGCTACGGTTTATATTATGAACGATGGTTATAAAAATAAAAGTTATATTTGTTGGTGTAAACTATTTTATTGATCAATAATTTTGGAATTTAAAACTGTCAACATTGATTACAATAAAACGCAGTTTTATTTTATTACACTATTGTTTTTTTATCAAAACATGTATTTGAAGTACCATATAATATTATGCTGATCCAAGCATTTTCACTCAAAACTAATATCACTAATGGTTTGTAAAAGTAAATTATTTCAATATACATTTCATAACCAACAAGTAAGAATAATTATTATTATTCCTACCTACAACAACAAACCTAAAACACTATTTACTATGGGAAAATAACCAGGAAGGTGAAAAACATTATATTACCTATTATTTACGATTTCGACGCACTCGACTTTTAGTAAAATATAGTAGGTAAACATAATATTATGGTTTTGATTTTTGCTACTAGTATAAGAAAACTGCGTGTTCAAACTACTTGTTTGTCTGTCTGAAAATTCGGAAGTACTTTGGTAGTTTACCGATTTATAATAATATTGTATATATCGTTGTTTAAAAAATATTCAAACACAATAAAATATGATATACTGATTTATCACTGGTTTCAGTGATGAACTGATGAGTCAATGTTAGCCACTATACTTTCGTCATACGTGTGTATGATTGATGTGATTTGCAACGTGGTGATATTTCAGAAAAATCACGGGTCAAATTGTCCCACCGAAAATATAACTGCGTTATAAGAATAACTATACCTACGATAAATTATACATAATACAATATAGTCTCAAATGCATACTAGTGAAATATTTTATTTGAATCAATAAAATAAAAAAAAAATAAAAAATAATAATAATACAAAAATAAATTCACAACACAAGAAAATCCGCGCGCAAATCATAGCGCGTGACAATGAAATCAAGAACTTTCGAGCCGACGCGACGCGGACGACGAAGGAGCCTAACAAAAGTACCTACAATCATAGGCGGCTCGTGACAAAATTGTATGGCCGTGTTCACTTGAAATAAAACAACGAAAATAGGTACCTACAATAGCGTTAGCAGTACAAAAAAAATGAGCACCACATTATAAATGTCTATTTATACACTAAAAATTATAGAGTATTTCAAAACGAATTCAATTATTATTTAGCAATAATTAGAAAATCCCCGAATTTGCATTCGTGATCGTATTCATAGTGTTTGTCTACACTAATATTATAGAGGAAAACTTTGTTTGTTTGTTTGATTGTAATGAATAGGCTCATAAACTACTGGACATTTTACCAATGTTTGCAAGTTTGTGATTACTTTGATAGTTTACCGATTTATAATAATTGTATACTTATATCATTGTTTAAAAATATTCAAACACAATATGATATAGGTACTGATTTATCACTGGTTTCAGTGATGAACTGATGAGTCAATGTTAGCCACAATACTAATCACTTTCGTCATACATGTGTATGAACTATGATTGATGTGATTTGCAATGTGGTGAAATTTCATAAAAATCACGGGCCAATTTTTTGTTTTGAATCCCACCGAAAATACATATATTACTAATTGCGTTATTAGAATAATTAATTACTATACCCACGATCAATTATTACAATTTACAATATAGTCTCAAATGCATACTAGAGAAATATTGCAATTTGAATCAATTAAAATGCATAGCATACAAAAATAAATTCACAACACAAGAAATTCCGCGCGCAAATCATAGCGCGTGTCAATGAAATCAAGAATGTAATTTTATATCAAGCCGACGACGACGCCGAACTAAAGTACCTACAGTACCATTTACCTTCAGTGTACAATACAGTTTACAGACCTACGACGGACGAACAATAATGAGTAATAAATTGTTTACAAAAAAAAACATAGTTTCTAAGGTCATTAGTTTTATTTTATTTTATTGTTATTTTCTTTGAACGATTGGAAATGAAATTACTCAATTTTTACACAGAACTTTGATTTATTAGAATTATGCTCATTATGTATAAGATAACGAACGCGAATGCACGACATCTAGCGCGTCAATGTCTAAACATCGCCTTTCGTTTAGACATTGACGCGCTAGATCTGTAATAAGTATATAGTCTATGCGCTAGATGTCGTGCTTTATGTCGTGTTTCGCTTGGCAAAAGTCACGCACACTACTGTAGAAGTGTCAAATTTTTCCGGTATTTTACTGTTGTTTTTCTAAGTAAATATTGTAAATTATTGATTAAAAAGGTCGAACGCGCACACATTTCATTATAGAGAAGTGATAAAATGATTAGTTTTAAAGAAATAGTGTCTGTGTTAAGTGTTTAGAGGTAATCAAAAATGTATGGAGGGACGGTCGGAACATCCACCTTAATGAAGCGAATGAATATGAATAATGTTTGTTTATGACTATATGGTAGGTCATTAATTACTTGATATTCTAGGATTAGAATTTCACTACATAGTATAAAACAAAGTCACTTTCTCTGTCCCTATGTCCCTTTGTACTATGCTTAAATCTTTCAAACTACGCAACGGATTTTGATGCGGTTTTTTTTAATAAATAGAGTGATTCAAGAGGAAGGTTTTAGTATAGTTATAATTTATTAGGTTTTAGACAAAGCGGGCGAAGCCGCAAGCTAGTAAGATAATATATAAACTCAAGTTCAAACTTTTATGGCCGATTTTTCAATCCTTGCGTAAACTTATCATTGCATTGGAATAAAAAATGTGTTAATTGCTATCTTTTGAGATTTTGCTGGTGATATATTTTGACCTATAAGTTTTTAAATTATGTTTGAACTAGCTTTCCACCCGCGGCTTCGCCCGCGTTTTCAAAGAAAAACCCCCATAGTTCCCGTTCCCGTGGGATTTCCGGGATGAAACCTATCCTATGTGTTAATCCAAGTTACCCTCTATATGTGTGCTTAATTTCATTGTAATCGGTTCAGTAGTATTTGCGTGAAAGAGTAACAAACACACACACACACATCCTCACAAACTTTCGCATTTATAATATGAGTAGGATGGTTTTAACCATGGATATAAAAATCCTTATATTCATTCAACTCGATTTTGAATCTCCAAATTACATTATTTATTTAGATATAGAGTCATACATTTTTAAGTAGGTTATAGGTACTACCTGTGTTAAAAGTTTACGAATAACTAAATGTGACTATAATGTTGACAAAAGGTTATCTAGAATTAATTTTATTCCTTAATTTACCTAATATTTAAAACTAGCTGTTCCCCGCGGTTTCACCCGCATTGCTCCGCTCCTGTTGGTCTTAGCGTGATGATATATAGCCTATAGCCTTCCTCGATAAATGGACTATCTAACACCGAAAGAATTTTTCAAATCGGACCAGTAGTTCCCGAGATTAGCGCGTTCAAACAAACAAACAAACTCTTCAGCTTTATAATATTAGTATAGATTAGTATAGATTAAAATATTCGCTACATCGATATCGATATCTATCGTTCGAACACATATTTGTATTCATATAGTTTTTTTCACTATTCATTCATTTTTTTATCTAAAACGTTTGAATAATGTATGAATAAAACTAGTTTTCAATATATTAAGTAATTTTAATGTTTATTATCGCATTAAATCAAATACAAACAAAGTACCTATTTAAGATTAGTTAGGTCACACTGAGTCGTGAATCATACATTTCTATTTAAATGAATTAAATATGAAACACTAATGTCATTGACCTTATAGGACTCAGGGTAATTGATCTTAACTTATAATAATACTAGCTTTCCGCCCGCGGCTTCGTCCGCGCAGTCAAAGAAACACCCGCATAGTTCCCGTTCCCGTGGGATTTCCGGGATAAAACCTATCCTATGTCCCGGGGTAAAAAGTAGCCTATGTCCTTTCTCGGGTATCAAAATATCTCTATACCAAATTTCATGCAAATTGGTTCAGTAGTTAAGGCGTGATTGAGTAACAGACAGACAGACAGAGTTACTTTCGCATTTATAATATTATAGTATTGTGATTAGTATGGATGTATTACAAACGGGAAAGTATGAATGTATGGATGTTTATAACAAACTAGCTGTGCTCCGCGGTTTTACCCGCAGTGCTTCGCTCCTGTTGGTCTTAGCGAGTTACTCTTTCACACAAATACTACTGAACCGATTACAATGAAATTTAGCACACATATAGAGGGTAACTTGGATTAACACGTAGGATAGGTTTCATCCCGGAAATCCCACGGGAACGGGAACTATACGGGTTTTTCTTTCAAAACGCGGGCAAAGCCGCGGGCGGAAAGCTAGTAATATAATGCGAAAGTAACTCTGTCTGTCTGTCTGTTACTCAATCACGCCTAACCTACTGAACCAATTTGCATGAAATTTGGTATGGAGATATCTTGATACCCGAGAAAGGACATAGGCTACTTTTTACCGCGGGGAAATGACGCATTCCCATGGGAAAATTCAGGTGAAAATTCGAATATAATAATTCGCTATTCTTAACATTTCTTTAAGACACCAGAACCTGCCCAAAACCATTTTGACGCAAGACATTAAACGAAAAGTCATTAAAAATCCCCTCATACAAAAGATAAAATGGCTCCCACGGGCCGATGTGCTCATTCAGGCCCATGACTCAACGTCATGGTTCACGGCTTTTTAACCAAGATACTTAAATAAATACACAACTATGTTAACTTTTGTAGTAAAAACGAAGAACTACTACTATCACTAAATATTCAAATAATATATTTTATTTTTTATATTTGGTCTTGAATATTACACGTATCATCTAATAGAAGATTGGTAATGGTGCTTTATACCCTCCGAACAACATTGGTCCACTTGGTAGTAATTTCTTATTACTATGTTAGTATTATAAAAACGGAAGAAACGAAAAGAGGAGAGTGAAAAAATGGATATTTACTATCACATTTAATTAAACTAAATCGTCCGAAAAATTTGTCTGTGTTTTTAAATTATAAAGCTTTTTAAAGAGTTCGTTTGTTTGTTTGAACGCGCTAATCTCAGGAACTACTGTTCCGATTTGAAAAATTCTTCCGGTGTTAGAAAGCCCATTCATCGAGGAAGGCTATAGACTTATAGAGTATAGGCTATAATTATCATCACGCTAAGACCAACAGGAGCGGAGCCACGCGGGTGAAACCGCGGAGCGCAGCTAGTACTTTGGTAAATATAGGTAGGTATTTAGGTAGCCTAGGTCGCGGAAGAATTCTAACCAATACCCGCGGCCCCATCATTAAAGCGGCTCGACGGAACACAGTGGGGTTTTAGTCGGTAAGAATCCGACATAACCCACGGCTCCTTCCCCGGGGGCCGTGGGTATCTTTGGAAGATTTCCCCACTATAAAAAAAAAGGTATTTAGGTAGCCTATATCTATGTCTCAGATAAATGGAGCTTTCAACTGTTGCAAGAGTTTTTGAAATCAGCCAAGTAGTTAGTGTTTGTGGTAACATTAAAAACACATACATACAAAAACAAATCTTTTCTCTCTATAATATATTAGATATCTAGAATACCTGCAAAGGAATACAATTACCAAAATATATCCACATTAGTTCGTAAAATAGATATTTTGTGTAACAAATTTTATACCCATCACGATACTCAACCGCACAAGTTTCCGGTGTGCAAGCGAGACAGCGATATGACACCTGCGTCTTCGTCTTCGTTTGTTAGTACACGCTTGATTCGACTGTGTATTTGTATGTTACTCCTAACTCGATTTTGAAGTCAAACGGACAGATTTAATTAACTTTGTACACTTTAGGATCGGTGATAATACAATAATTTCATGAGTTTAGCCTGTTTAAAACAAAATTAATTTCATTGAAAAAAGATAACTGGCAATATTTTTTGCTTTGATAATAAAGTTGTAATTCCTTACAAAATAAATTCATTGACAAATCTTAGGAAAGCTTTAAAGAATGTTTGAGTGGACGTTTGTCAAGCAAAACAGCTCATCGGATCTTGATGAAATTACATCTACTATGTATGAATAATGAATATACATATATATTATATAGTATATACCATATCTAGAAGCACATATTATACTTATCAAGCCAAAAACCACGGGATAAAGCTAGTAGGTACATTCCATTGCATTTACATTTACGAAAAAGTTGTTTTTATTATTTTTTACGATAATTTCCGTTCGCGCGTAAAACGAGTCCATCATTATAGGTTTTGTTCTTCACGTGTAATTTATTATTAATTTTCTCTTATTTTATCACACGCAAGTTTGTTTATATTTTTAAAATTTTAGAAAGTGACTGTGTAATTATATTTTTGGTGGCGGGTGACATAATCTACTAGGTATATAAAAATAAGTCGGGTTTTCCTTCCTGACGCTATAACTCCAGAACGCACGAACCGATTTCCACGGTTTTGCATTCGTTGGAAAGGTCTCGGGCTCCGTGAGGTTTATAGCAAAGAAAAGGTGTCTCTGGTGGCGAAACGGAGTTCGCCGGGTTTGCTAGTCTCTATATAAAATAATAGATATCTCTTTTATTAAATCTTTCCTTTTAGTTTTTGAATATCACAGGACATGGGACATGTGAATTAGAAATTTTAAATACAGTGAAACCTGGTTAAGTGAGACATCAAGGGACCTGCAATGTCGTTTCACTTATAGAGGTATTCCACTTACCCAGTGTCTCAGATATACAGGTATAAATAAATAGATATTTCTATAAATGAGACAGATGTCTCATTTACAGAGGGTTCCATTAATAGAGGTGAGAATACAGGTTATTTCAGTTATACAGGTGCGATCATTAAATAAAATATATGGTAGGGTAGTAGGTATAAGAATGAGTAAACAAACAATGTTATCTCAGTTACAGAGGTTTATGCATATAATTTACTCGCTGTCTCAGTTATAGAGGTAACTATGATGATAAATCGAAAGAACAAATCCCAGATATAGAGGTTTACCTCGTCCCACTAACAGAGGTAATTCAGTGCCAAAGTGTTGGGACCTCAGCATGAGTTCCAGTTATGGAGGTTTCTCACTTATCCAGGTCCCACTTAACCAAGTTTCACTGTATATTTCAATAGTATGGCAATCCTTTTATCCATTGACAGTAAACTGACAAGCGTTCAATATTGTTTTCCTTACACCCACGCTTATGCTTATGTAGATAAAAATAATTGTAAGTAGGTACCTACTTAGAGTTCAAAACCACTCTTAAACATGCGACATTTAAAATATTCTACACACAAGCAAATCGTTAGTATTTAATTTAAATATCTGTGACCTAGTGAATGGTGAATGTCCTATGTGGCTATGTCCTAAGTATTATATTTATATATAAAAACTGACATTTAGCCATATCCTTGGTTCCCAGAACATTTAAATACCATTGCATTCTAAAATCACGTTACATTCCTTTTGGTTAAGCAATGTAACGCGCGGTAATTTATTTGATGGGTAAACGATTTGACAACGTCAGTATTTCAATTTATAATTTGTTGATGGTGTACACGCGTAAATGTAAAGCGGATAAGGTATTCCAAAAACAACAAACAAAACTGAACAAGGATATTAAAAAGCGTGGGAAAGAAAGCTTTTACCTTTTTTCTTAAATTATCGTCTTAAAACGTTGGCCTTATCAGAAGAATAATAAAATACGTTTTAAAACAAATCAAAATCGAAATACATCATTTGAAAATCGAACGTAATCTCAAAATCTATTACTCATTGAAAGAAACGCCACCGAAATAAAAGGGATGAGACACAAAACACCTGTGCTTCAAACATTCTAAAAAAAAAAAAAACAAAAAAGTTACCAAAACAAGACCGACCTCTGTTCGAGCGACTCGTTCGAAATTTAAAAGTTCGATTATAAACTGTATTACAACGCCATAAAGTTGACAACCCTGATACCATAGACATTAAAAAAAACTAGTTATGTGGGAACAAAAAACGGGGCAAGAGACGGCTACCTAATTTTTTAGCGTCATAATTTATCTGTAGTTGAACATAAACAATCTACTATTGATATTTAGCCTGTGTTTTGGTTTGTCAATAGTTTTGTTGACGTATCATAAACAAATTCCCATCTTGACATGTTGTATAGTTTATATGGGGCAAACATTTGTTGGGTCTTTTTCTATGCCCTTTGACTTTTACAAACGAGCGTCCATAAAATTTACTCAAACATGTAAAATGTGTTGCTATTTTATTTAATTACTAGCTTTCCGCCCGCGGCTTCGCCCGCGTTTTCAACGAAAACCCCGCATAGTTCCCGTTCCCGTGGGATTTCCGGGATAAAACCTATCCTATGTGTTAATCCAAGTTACCCTCTATATGTGTGCTTAATTTCATTGTAATCGGTTCAGTAGTATTTGCGTGAAAGAATAACAAACACACACATTCACATCCTCACAAACTTTCGCATTTATAGTATTAGTAGGATTTAGTAATACTGCCAAATTGAATTTCTAGGAAATCCATTTGTACATTTTGATATTACAAAGTGAACAAATTAATTTAAATATGTTATTTAAATAAACGTTAATCAAATAAAGAATAATTATTATTAAAAGAACATATCACTTCGTGCCAATAATAATATAGTCAATAAAAATCACATTTTTAAATTATGAAATTATTGTATTGTCACCGATCCTTGATAAGTGTATAAAGTTTGAATTAAATCTGTCCGTTTAAGAGTCATTCACATACAAACATACAGGTGAAGCTAAAAAATTGATGACCCATCTTTTACATATTAACAAGCCTGTTACAGAGGTCATGTTATACTGGTGATAATTGACACCAAAACCACTGCTATCAATACTTAGGTACTTGTTTTTATATTTTAGCGTAAATGATGAATGGCTTTTGGTCAATGAGATTTTTTTATGAAGATTCAAACGAGTTCATGTCATAAAAGTTAAGTAATAATTTTGCGTAGATTTTTCGTTATTCTAAAGTTTCATTGATTGAAATTTTGATGATAAGGTAAAGTAAATGTTAGAAAATTATATTGTTTTGTATCATAGTATTTCTATGGAAAACTTATTATGAAACTAATCAGAAAATTTATAATTCATCTACTGTTAGAGCTTACAATATTATCTAATAATAATTATTAAAATACGTAAGTGTTATTAAATCGAATAAAACAGATAAGTAAGTACCTTATTTAAGATGTGTCTAGACCATCGAGATATATGTACACTAGAGAGGTTATTCCAAACAAAAACATTGCGCGCGGCCGATGTGGTGGGGTACGTGTGGAACGAGCGAGGCGTGGCTTCAAGTTCAAAGATTAAGCAATGCGTGCAGATGCGACACATTGTGCAATCTGTTTACTCGGTACTATCTGGTGGTACTGATACTAGGGAATTAATAAAAAGAGGATTTTATATTAAACTATGTATTTTAATTTCCTTTAAATAATATCAATTTAGTAAGCTTTTGTCGTTTTGTGTAGTAATCAATAGTTTTATCAGTTTTTGCTTCATGATGTAATCGAATTTTGGAGTATTGGTTTATAATAGCCCTAATTAAATGGATACGATGATTCAATGTTGATGGCGTTTACGTATAAGAAACTCACATTTTGAAAAATCTCACGTGAGATTCGAGGATGGGGGAGGGGGTTGAATAAAATCTCACGACATCTCACCAGGGGGGGAGGGAGCGGCAGAAAATTAAAAAAAACACCTCACGTAATTTATGGACGCCCCCTTACTCGATCACAATTTTTGTAACGAATGTGAAAGACGAAACAATAAATACGCAAAGCGGCTTTTACTATAAACGGAACTACATTTAAAAATAATAATAATAGTTTAAAAAAACTAAAAAACACGCTTTTAGGTCGGTTTTCTATAAAAAGCGTGTTTTTTATTTTTTTTTAACTATTATTTATTTTATCAAATTAGTGTATTGTCATCGGTCCTCAATAAATCTACAAAGTTTGAACGAAATCTGGCCGTTTAAAGTGGGTCAAAATCGCGCCCAAAGAAGTCGGTTACAAACATACAGGTGAAGCTAATATAAAGCGTGTAATATACTTTATTTATTGAGTTATAAGGTTGCTTCCATTCTGTTTATTTACATTCTCAAAAACATCAATCGCCGCAGAGGCGGCTTGCGACAAAGGCGGCTTGTGTCAAAGGCCTCGGCGATATCATTTAAGAACATAATATTATGTACTTTAGGCAAACTTGTAATAAGATCTATTTTACTTTCTTATTAGTCCATTTGACAAGGATATTGGGTAAGATACCTATTGGAATAATTTTATTATTATGTATGTACTTATTAAATCCGCGAATAAAAAAAATGTTTAGTCGCGAATATAGAAATTGGGTCGCATTTTTTTAATCCGCGAATAGTGAAAACGTGACTAAAGGAAGCGCGATTAAGGAACTTTTACTGTATTAGTTTCTGTGAATGTTGTGTTTATTTGTAATTGTTGTGCATAATAATTTATAAATCCTATTGGAACAACTGTTGATGAACATTTTTTTAATAAATAAAAATAGGTAAATAAATAAATATTACTTAATATAACCTACCGTTTTACTTTGCGTAGTCGGGTAAAAGTATAAATATTTAGGTACTACAACACGGTAATCTTTCCTAGTATATATTGTATATATACATAGTTAAAAAATCCAGTTACATTTTTTTAACAGACTCATCGATAGTGTCACGTCTGTGCTGTTAGTCTATGAAAAATGGCGCGAAACGCAGAACGCGTGGTGATTTTTCGCAAAATGATAACAATATTAGTAAAATGCATTACTTACTCATAATAAGGAAACTTACTGGTGAAAAGTCACTCCTCGGGCTTTGTTTGTATTATGGGAACTGTTAAAACAATATCTTAGCACACACGAAGGCATTTTGAACAGAGCAATAACACGTGTTGACGCGGCAAGCGGGGGGCACAGTCCGGCACAGACTAAAGAGACTTGTGATTCTTGCCTCTAGCTCGTGTTAAAGAGAGTGTAGTAGCGATCGCCTCTCTAGTACGTAGTACATACTATCTCGATGGTCTAGACAACATTTAATTAGTTACAGATAAAACTATTGTAGGTAAGTACTAAGTACCTATCTAATTTGAGGGTGTGGTACTTACCTACGTCGTATAAGTTTTAAAAATAATTATTAAAATATCTGTTAATAAACTGATAACAATGTAACTAACGTACCTATATTATATACCTATCAGACTAATAAATAATCATTATGTAAATATTTTAATTAGTTATCATGTTCTCTAATAAATATCAATTTATATCGAATCTAAACTTGAATAAATTCTTAATCTATTTTCAGTATCAATGTCATTTATATAATAGCAAAAATATATAGAAAGGAACCTTTTGGCAAGAAAGATAGCTCTGATAATTTAATAGTCTGGAAAAAGCATAAGCTTCTTTCGAGGGAAAATGGGAGTTTAGAATCTAAAAATTAACGACCCAGAAACTCGACGGTGACGCAATTATTTATTAACCAATAGGTTTTCATTACATTAATTAACCATTTAGCAATTATTGCCAATACTTAACAGATAGAAACAGCTTTGTCCTGTAAGTAATTTAAATCTAAATAAAATAAACGCTTTCTCGTAATTGTTTATAGTAAATCGATCAACGCTACCTGCTAATCAATTAATGTCAAAGTTCACACATGTTGACACAGCCCATGCTTGTAAGAAAAAAAAAAACAACGCCTGTCAATTATTTAGAACGAAAACCATATTCGCTGCTAGCTATAACGCATCCGAATTTAAAAGTCAACCTGTTATAAAACAAATCAGCGTATCAAATGTATTTTAAAACGATTTGCATAAACGAATACGCAGAGATGTACGCAACGAAGCTACGCAGGTCTCAAGCTCCCCGGGCAATGATCACCCCTCTACCCCACCCCTAATTTGTCCACTCCGCGGCGAGCTCACGTCGCGTGAAGACGTGTTAGTGCCGCGTCGTTCCCACCTGTGGCTAGTGCTCGTTGTGTACAAAATTTTATGAATGGATAACCGGTTCCCATGGATGTGTTTTAATTCAGTGATAGTGTGTTGACCTTTATTAATCTGTGTTCATACTGTGAGCGGAGGCTGGATTTGTGACATTAACAAAGTAAGCAAATATGCTACGATAAGTGGCTAAATATCGATGTTCTAAGAATTTATATCGGCTTATGAATAATAAAATAAGGGTGGCATCTTTTTAGATAAACTTCAGTGTCGATTTTGTAGGACACTAAGAAATGTTTAGGTAGAACTCGGGATCGAATAGAAAACGTATAGCTTTGATATGTTGTGGATATTATCGTGTTTTGAGATCGAAGATACACAATAAATCTTTAATATGTTGTTTCATTAACTATAGGTAAATAATAAGGAGGTATACTTATATGTTGTGACAAAGAATTTTCATCCACCCTCCATATTAACCGACCAAAACGATAACGTTCATTAAATTTAACCGAATAAAACATTGTTTTCTAATTGGAATCTATTTATAAACACGAAATAAGCAATTGTTAAGAAAATTCTCGAATTAGAGAAAATTTACAATTACAAATGGAGCATTAGAAAATTCGAAATTGGAACGTTCATTTTTTATATTTATAATACCTAGGTAATTATAAAATATGGAAGGTATGACCAAAATGGATTCTTATTGTTACAGAGACATTTAAAATAATAGAAAGTTACACAGATCAATATCATACGAGTGTTTGTTTTTTATTGCCGTAATAATATACCCAAATATAGTAGAAAATTTCTAAATTAAATTATTATTAACATCATAATTTAAAACGAACATAGACTAGCTATAAATCTACTAGACTTTTTTGTAAGCACTAATTAATGTACCTAGGTACATACTTAATATTCTTTGAAACAAACTGCCGACAATGTAGGTAGGTACCTAGGTATGTAGTAGAAAATTCTAGACATTGCTTGGGATAAAGCCTAACTTATCTAGGATTGTTGGTAGGTACTTAATTGTAGTTTCTTCGTTAGTCGTAATTAAATTGAGAAAAGTAATAGGCTCAAGTCTTACGTTTTTTGTGTTAGTTGTAAAGGGTTTAATCATAGTTAAATTATCTATCTTCTTTTGAAATCTTAATTATTACAATCTGTGAAGCTGTTTCTGTATAAATGTCGACAAAAAACACGCTTATCAATAGGTAGTTACTAATATATAAGCTGAAGAGTTTGTTTGAAACGCGCTGATCTCAGGAACTACCTACTGGTCCGATTTTAAAAATTCTTTCGGTGTTAGATAGCCCATTTATCGAGGCTATATTACCTATATCATCTCGCTAAGACCAACAGGAGCGGAGAAATGCGGGTAAAACCGCGGGGCACAGCTTGTTCACAATATTAGGGTCATTGCGCCTGTTCGCGTCCACTTAGTGCACTTGGAAAGTTTGAAGGAGAAAATAAAAATGTTCCAAAACAAATTTTCCACGCAAAATTTATGTAACGTGTTCATTACATAGTCTATTTTAAGATTTACTTTCAATTGTGTTGGAAATATCATGTGGTTTTTATTTATCTAGACAAATAGCAGAATTAGGCGTTTTACCCAGTTCGCGTCCAAAAATTCCAGTTTGCGTCCACCCGTGGACCAGTTCGCGTCCACCAGCTTAGAAAAGGAATTACGAGTGTATTGGGTGATATTTTATCAGATAAATGCAAATAAAAATTAGATTTTAATAAATTATTTATTTACGAATATAGTTATTTAATAAAAACCGGCCAAATGCGAGTGGGTCTCGCACACCGAGGGTTCCGTATTAACCTGTTTTTTTTCATATGTTTTAACTGTATGATTATTTTTTCAATGTTTCCCTTATTTGTGCTATAAGACGTTGCTTCGTACCAAACTTCAAGTGTCTGTGTTCACGTAAAGTACCCTGTAGGTTTTGATTCCCTTGCGAATGTCGAAATTTGCGAAAATTTGCAGCATAAACGGCTGTATCTTTTGATTGCTTTGGCTTATAAGTTTGATTTTTTCACTGCTTCAAGGGACCGTAGACTTGAGTATTCAATATAAATTTCAGCTTTATACCTCCACGCGTTACTGAGAAAAAGGGTCTTGACAGAAAGACAGACCGGCAGACGGACGGATATCAAAGTGATCCTACAAGGATTCCGGTTTTTCCTTTTGAGGTTTGGAACTCTAAAATCAACATTATTATTAATATAATTCACTGTAAGGAAACTGGAAAAACTTATTTATATTTATCTTCTCATCATTAATAGAACTAAAAATTAACAAAAAACAAAGTTACGTTATGTAAATAAATAATAATCAGTTCTATTAAGATTAGGATTCCTACCTACCTACCTACCCTATTTTTTAGTTTCTAATGAATTAAATTTCTTTTTTGTTTATATTATTTTCTTAACCACAGACTTATTGACTCTCATTCTCAAAGATACTAAGTCTCATTCTTAGAATACCCATTTTAAAATGAAAAAATAGCATAAAAATTTGCTAATTTGAATGAAAATTTAAATTATCAACTTGTAGTCTTAGTCAAAAATTTACAATCTATTTTAAATTACATATTTTAACAAACAATTCATTGCTACGTAATGAAAAACAATGTGGACGCAATATGTTCTATTGTTATGCACTATAGGTATAGTTTGCGCCCACCGTGGACGCAAAATGGAAGTTGTACAAATTCGGTGTAGTAATTCGCGTCCACCTTATATTAGCTATTAATTGTAAAAGAAATAAGCTGATTTATAATCCATACTATTCCATGTTTTGTTAGCAAAGTAAAGAAACAGTTACATATTCAAAAATTCACATTTAACAATAAGATACTTACCGTCAAACGCGACGCTGCGCACTATTTTTTTCTCAAAATCCTGCGCGTTTTAGCTCTCTCGTTGAATAGCCAAATTTAAATATTTTTTTTAAATAGGATAGGCGGTGCGCAGGCATATTTTGAATATGTGTGCATGTCTCTTATACATTGAGGTATTATCGAACATTTTTCTTATTACAATTTTACTTAAAGTATACTTATTTTCGTGAATTTTCTAAAAGATATCCGCAAAATGGACGCGAATAGGCATGTGGACGCGAACAGGCGCAATGACCCTAGTAGGTTTACTTTAGAGTAGACGACTACCTAGGTACTAATCTACGATATTCGAGATAAAACTTAACTTTTTTAAAGTCGGTAAACTACTCTATGTAGACCAAAGTCCATGACCCCAACGTTTGTTAAAATATTTGAAATATCAAATTACAATTTCACAGAAATTCCATAAATTCTAAAAATGTAATTTTAATGTTTACCTAAGCCAAATTAATTTCGCGATCAAAGGGTAGAGGGTTTATTAATTATATTATACAAACGTCTCTTTGAATCTTACTAATATTATAAATGCGAAAGTTTGTGAGGATGTGTGTGTGTGTGTGTGTGTTTGTTACTCTTTCACGCAAATTCTACTGAACCGATTACAATGAAATTTAGCACACATATAGAGGGTAACTTTGATTAACACATAGGATAGGTTTTATCCCGGAAATCCCACGGGATCGGGAACTATGCGGGTTTTCCTTTGAAAACGCGGGCGAAGCCGCGGGCGGAAATCTAGTCGTGTTTATAAATTTACAGCTGGTTCCCACTTGTCGGGTGTCGGATCCGTTTATTAATCGGAGGTTGTAGTGGCAGAACATTATATATGAAGCTATTCACACTTATCGGAAACCGATTTTGTGTCGGCTCCGACAAGAAATGTCGGGTGTTTTGCCAGCCCTCTACGCCCGGAAAAAAATCGTGTCTGATCTCGCTCGCATATGATTAAGAATGGCGCTGTTCACATTTGTCGGATGTCGGGGCCGATAACCCTCTCCCCGGTTCCCCTCATTCCGTTAGATGGTTGAATGTGGTTATCGACATTCTAAAATAATTGAAAAACTTAATTTCGTCACTCCTCAATTCTGTTATTAAATTCTGAAATGTTCCCAAACTAAATCTTTCTTTCAGGATTGGGTGCACCCAATATTTTCTTTTCTTTGCTGTCTTTTCTCGTTTTCTTCTTAAATAATAATACATCACTACAAGAGCTTCGTCGACGTCCATCGTACAAATCGCTTCGCGTAAGTGATTAAAATTGGCACTAGCTTTTCGTGTATGTGAACAAAGACGCCGACACCCGATAAATAATCGGCTCCGACACCCGACAAGTGGGAACGGGCTCTAGGTTTTAGTCGTTGTTAAAACTATGAAACCAAGTAGGTTGTAGTCGTTGTTAACTAACTATAAGTAAGTAACTATAGGGTAAAGAAAATCGATCAGTGAAACAGAATATGTATAAATGCATCTGCCCCATACCCCATTAGAGGACATGGGATAGCACTTTTTCTTTACACGTAGTCTTGACTTTATTCTAGCACTATCTGCGCTTCGCGGTTTCACCCGCGTGGCTCCGCTCCTGTTGGCCTTAGCGTGATGATATATAGCCTATAGCCTTCCTCGATAAATGGACTATCTAACACCGAAAGAATTTTTCAAATCAGACCAGTAGCTCCTGAGATTAGCGCGTTCAAACAAACAAACTCTTCAGCTTTATAATATTAGGTATAGATAAAAGTAATAGTTACTTACTAAATACTAAATAGGTAGTCACTGCATAAGCTGTTATACTAGATAAATGTTAGGTTTTATCCTGTTAAAAATTCGTTTTTTTTCAAATATTCTAGGTAGGTACTTAATACTTATCAAAGCTTAATGTTTTACAAATTACCTACGTAACTTTAAAGATGTTTGCAAACAGCTGAATAGAATTTGATGTAAATTAGCACATTAAATATATACAGAAATATATTGAGTACTTTTACGTGTTCAGAACAAGAGAAGTCACGGGAACGAGTTGTTATTAAAATTAATAGATTTCCGGTACTAATAAATTTGTAATAATGCTGATTCAAAAACATCAATTTAGTTATTTATATTATTACTAGCGGAAACAAGCTATTATTTGCTACAAAATTGTTTCATTTATATTAACTAGAAAATACCGCGGACTTTGCCTAGCTTCAAGAAGTTTTTCGAGCATCAGTTTTTTTCTGCTAAAATTAGAGTTGATTGAAAAATAGGATTCTTATATATTTTTGACATTAAATATAATATGTTTGTGCTAAAATTAGTATTCAAAGCTATATGTAAATTTTAAATATTAAATATTAATATTATTCAATTCAATTTTATGAATGGGAAACTCGATTCATAAATAATTTGACCTTATATTATATACTATTATAACTGCCTAGCTTCACCTGCTAAAAAACAAGAAATGTTACCTTTATGGTACCCAAGAATACTGTCTGTGTAGCTTTTTTGTATTATTATTTGAAATCGTTCTGGGTAGTTTTGAGTATTTTTTTTATAATATTACTGGCTACTAGACACCTACTCCTATTTCTTTTTGGTGTTGATTTTACATAGCCATTTGATTTGTGTTTAAATTACATATTTTCATTCAAAATTCAAATCAATGCTATCGTTTAACCGTGACACACAGACAGACTCATATCCAATTTTGTATAGTCAACATATGACGAAACATTCAGCTCAATGATTTAACAGATGCAATATTTATCAATACAGGGCGTACACATATGGTCTGTTATCAATTATATTCCATTTCAGATGTTACTATATTAATTTTGAATTTGATTACAATAGCTTGAATTTAACCGACATTCAAAAAGGTTGTTCTTTATTATTAATTCTGAATCCACTTTGAAATAGATTGTTCAATTATTTATTGTTAGCTGCATTTTGTGCACACAGTTTTTCGTCTGTAGCTTTGCTCTGGATAAAATAACTATCCCTTTTTTTTAAGTGGGGAAATCTTGCATAGATACCCACGGCCTCCGGGGAAGGGGCCGTGGGTTATGTCGGATTCCTACCGACCAAAACCCCACTGTGACCGTCAAGCCGCATCAACGACGGGTAGAATTCGTCTGTGACCCCATCAGCGGCTGAAAATAACTATCCCTGTCATTTTGTGAACACAGTTTTTCGTCTGTGGCTTTGCTTTAAAAAAAAAATGTTGTACTTGTCTATCCCTTTGCTATATTTCATCTAAATATGTGCAGCTATTTTGACGTTATTTATATATTACTATAATATTCTAGAGAATTAGTATTTTTATGCGGTTTTGCTCGTGTTAATATTTAAAGATATTTAAACACTTTCCTGTGTGAAATGGATTTTTCTAATTTTCATATCTTTGAAGTTATGTAATCGGTTGAGTAATTTAGCGTCACAAGAGTGACAGACAAACAGATTTATCCCCGCATTTGTATAATTAAGTATTTAGTATGGATATGAATAGAAATGTCAGATACGCATTAAAAACAGGTTTTGGTGATAATTAAGTTCACATTTTTTTTATTCTAATGCTGCAAGGTGGATGTTTTTTTGTGTTTGAGAATAATTAAAAATTCTAACGTCTGTTTTAAGGCACTGTCATACATTATGCGATACTTCATACTATATAATATTATGTAGTTTGAGTTTTTCTCGATTTGTTTTCTTAATACGTATCTACCTAGTCATGAAAGAATAAATAATAATTAATGAATGCCTTCTTTAAAATGCATGAAAATATAGAATGGGTTTTAACTTTTAAAAGGAAAAATTATTTGTTTATTAGATCGTTTTTTGTATGTTGGTGAGATAAAATATATATTACATACACCAAATGGATATTTCCTTTAGGTACTTCTTATACGAATTTAGATTTATTTTGTATTCGGTAGTTCAATTCTTATTCACTTAATACCTACTTACTAAATTCCCATTTACTTAAAGCGTTGTAGGATTGGCTATTTGTTATTTACAACTTGTATTTACAAACAAGTAGTATTTGAAGTTTGATATTTTGTATGTGAATATAATGCCCTTTCCTCTATTAGAAAATGATTGATTTAAATTCTTTTCTTCCTACTTACATATACTTAAGTAAATGTAAGTAGGAAGAAATATATATCTTATATATAAAATTCTCGTGTCACAATGTTAGTCTGCATACTCCTCCGAAACGGGTGGACCGATTCTCATGAAATTTTCTGTGCATATCGGGTAAGTCTGAGAATCGGCCAACATCTATTTTTCATATGTACCACGGGCGAAGCCGGGGCGGGCCGCTAGTATATATGTAAAATTAAACCATCAAAGCTATATATTTTGTGAACTGTATTTTGCTGATCTAAAATGCCGGTGCTCGGTTTCACAGCTAAAATATTCTGTTTAACAAGTCTGAAAGTTAAAATGTTTATGGATGATGGTTAACGTAAAAAAGTGTCAAATAGGGACAGGGACATTACCAACAGTGGTGAAAGAAACCCTACCATCGTATAGCATAAAACTAAAGTCTGTCTGTCTATCTTACCCTATGTCTATCTTTAAAATTACGCAACCGCTTTTGATAGCGTTTTTAAAAGACAGAGTGGTGAATGGACAAGGTTTTAGTATATTCATTAATTTTTACGCAATGTAGACAATGTTAGTAAACGTATCGTAAACTTCACATTGACCAAACCTCCCTCACCCTTTTATTAAAGAACTATCAAATGTCTATAAATCGCATTGAGATAACCAGTTGCCAGCGGATGTACCTCATCCTGCGAGGCTTCGAACCGGTTGCAAGTATCACCGTTCCCACGTTGTTGCTAATATATTAAAAACACCGGACAAACTTGTTCTGTTTTGATTGGATTTAGTTGAAAGTGTGAGCGACATTTTGTTTAGGCAAGACGAAATTAGTGGATAGTAAATTGGTTATTAAATTTAAAATAGAAATTGTTTTATTAAATAACTTAAAATTGTGTCACATGAAAGAAAAATGCAGTATCGTAGTAATAACTAGAACTTGAAGAATAAAGAGTCACATAAAAGCAAAATGTAGTAGCATAGTATGTAGTATAGCGTAGGACAGGATACAAAGATAGGAAGTAATATGTGACGAAATTTTGCACAATAATATAACGTGCACTTGTATTTTTGTACGTTATCCTTTCCCCTTCCTTATTCATATTCATTCAAACCCTTTCCGAGTTTCCGTGAATCTGTTACGACGAATTTTATTAGTTTATCGCGCGTTAAAGCCATTTAAAAGGATATATAATAATTTTATGAATAATTTTATAATTTTATGATAATTTTATATTTGATCAATAAAATCTAAATTTATAAACAAATAAATATAAATGCGAATTTATGATATACCGCTATATTGAACACATTATGGATTGAACATGTTTTAGCAATAATCGTAATTTAAAAACAAATCATTAACAAACATTAGGTATAGTATTGGGCGCAAACATGAACCTTGGGGTATGCAAAACATCTTTATCATATAACATACGTAAATGATCACACTCGTTGCTAATTCAAACGATATTTAATTGTCAAATGACATAGCAACAATGTCTTGTTAGCCACATGCAAATATAATAAAAAAGGGGCTAAAAATAAGAAACGCGGTGGCAACTCCCGCGTAGAGGCAACGGTCGAGCCACATGGTGCGTTTATATTGGTCCTTGACGTACGATTTTTGACATACGTATATAATAATAAATGAATAAATTGTAGGAAGCGGTCGCATGATTGGTTTTTAATAAGAATAAATAAATTATAATGATATCTTGAAATTGCTTATGTACCTTATGATTAACGGTAACTATCGTTAATTGATATTGTTTTATACGGTTGATAAATAAATTAGCAATTGATAGCAAAAATGTAGGTTTTGTTTTTAGGTCGAGTTATGTTTCGTAAATAAAGGTGATAGTAATTTCTTAGATTCTTAAGTTGTAGTTATTAATTATTCGAATTATTTAGAATTCTATGAGTATCTTGATTTTGATTAATTTATACTATTAATGTTGGTGTAGTAATATTGTTCTTTGTGATAAATGAGTTTTTTCAAAACTTAAAAGAAATACGGATACGTTAACGGTTAAAAGATCGAATTAGTAAGGTTATCTATAATAATTAAAATAGCCACCCCATCTTTACCTTTAACACCTGCTCATTATAAATTATATTTATATCAGTTTTTGTAAATTTCTGTGGGTTTCATTTGAAAATCTTGTTACAAGTTACCCTTTGATGGCTTATGACCCGAGTCTAAAGGTAGGATCAAACGTAAATCCGAAACTATTTGAGGTATTGTCGTTAAGGCATGCGTTAACAAGTTTTGGTGTAACTTCAGATGCTCGAGCATTGTTCTTGGTTATGGCATTGATTTTAAGGGTATCGTTGTGTAGATTTATTGGCTTCAGTTTATGATTTGAGGATATTAGTACAAAAACTTGTTAGGTTATAAATAAGTTAGTAGTTTAAAGACAGGTTTCGTCGTGATTCCTGTTTAGCATAAACATAGATGTGTTCTGTGTGGAAATATACGACAAAATTTGTTAGGGACATCATACCAGGGACATTATAGGTAAATAGTGTATACGCCCATTAATATCGTAATAATGTAGTAGGTATGTACTTACATAATATTAGCTGCCCCGGCAGATGTTGTTCTGCCTTATTGTCCCTTTTACGTTTTTTCTCCATTAAAAACTTTGTGCCACAAAAACATAAAAATAACCCGAATTGGTTGAGCCGTTCCCGAGTTTTACGATCGATACGATCCATTTTTATTTATTTAGAGGGATATATAACTTCTATAATTGCTCTAGTGTTCTCCATTTAGTGAACATCCAATAGTTGAAGGATCTCGTATCACACAAAATCTTTTACCGTCAATTTAGCAAGCCTCTCGTTTACCCCTAGGCCGGTATTTGCTATTTGTTGATAGAATCTTTGATAACACGAAAATCAATGGAGAAAATATAATCGGGCATTGAGATCCAACAGAATTAAATTATATTGAGCCATCGATTCTTATCATTATCTGCGTTAAAAAAAATTAGAGCCTGTCTGTCTTTCTAGCTAGAAAAATCCTCTGTTTAGGAAGATATGGCCGTCCCTTTATTATTAAATAAATAACATAACAAATATTATCCTATACTAATATAATAAATGCGAAAGTTTGAATGTTTTTTGTTTGTTACTGGTTCACGCAAGAACGTCTGAACCGATTTTCATGAAATTTGGCACAAACATAGTGGGTAACTTGTATTATCACATAGGATAGTTTTTATCCCGAAACTTCCACAGGAACGGGAACTATGCTTTTCCTTTGACTACGCGGGCGAAGCTGCGGGCGAAAAGCTAGTGTAGTGTATGATCTATTTAAAACTATACGTGTACTTGTATGTGTGCGTGTATGTGTGCTTTTTCTTTGGATTCTTGATAAACAAGTACTAACTCAGTACTTAAGCTAGTACATACGTCACAAAAGATGGTGGCCATATGTACACGTTCACACGACCACATGCCTACGTTTTATTGTTTCATGTTGTTTTGGCGCCTTTTTGAGCTTTGATGGCGCGAAAAAATGTGATGACAGATTTGAGACCGTTGTGAACTTGGAAATTCTCGTAAAATGTGATTATAGTTGTTTTTAATGTTTTGTTACTACATTGATGTGTATTACTAACTGCTTATTCCATGTTAATTTATTAACTGCTTATCCCAATATTAAGCAGTTAAAGCATGCAGTTTTAGGACATTCATTAAAATACAAAAGTAATAACTAGACATTTCCAGAATTAAATCGTAATATTTATCGTGACAACTTAGTAGTAACGATAAGAATAAGAATCTTACCATGTAAAAAGCTTCATCCAAATTTGTACTTCCGTTTCGTTAACACACCTTTAAATATACAGTGTAAACTCTATATAACGACACTCCATTTAACGTCAAACTCCGTATAACGTCAAGATTTCTCGACTTTGGTTGGTTTATATTGTTGTCTATACAATAATACACTCCATATAGCATCACGCTCACTCTAATTAACGACCACAATAAGACATTACCAATTACTAGGAAGTACTGACTAAGTTGCCGAAATCAATGAAAATGTAGTTGTGTACATTCTTTTTTACTGACATACCGAAGATTCTAAGAAATGCAGTCGTTTGTTTGTTGTGTGAATGAACTTACACATGTTCACCTCAACTACTTGGCTTTCGTTAGTTACACGTTAAATAAAAAATTCTGCATGCCGAAGAAGATGGACGATCTGCCAAAAAATTGAAGAAACCTCAATATGAAGACCTTGATCAAGTGATGATAACATGGTTTCATAGGCAATGTCAAAATAATATTCCTGTCTCGGGACCAATCATGCAATTTTCCCTTTCTTTCCATTTAACGACCACTCTCTATAACGTCGAAAAATGCACGGTCCCTTAAGTGACGTTATATAGAGTTTACACTGTATTTACAAAATAATAATATAATTTGGGTCGTCTTACAAAAAAATAATTCAGCTTAAGACGATACACAAAAAAAAATCCACTGCTTGGTGGGCGGAGTCTAATAGCTCGCTATCGCGAACGCGGGTGTGCGCGAAGTCATTCTTGCAAACTCGCCGCGCTGCCGCTGGCCGACTCGGGACAAACATGTATGGAGTCGTCATACAGTTATAATATTGTTATACATATATTTAATTGTTGATTTATTGGTTTTATTTTCTTGCTTATAAACAAATAATCTTCTTTTTAACAACTACTTAGACATTATTAATAATTATTATTATTTCGTAATGTTTACTTTATTAAAAAATAATACAGGTTATAAATAATCTTTAAAATAACAAAAAATATTGTTACTCTGAAAAAATGAAATGGTACTCAATAACGCGGACTACTGAATTGATTTAGATAGAATTTGATGCTGACGTAGATATTACATCATGCCCAGAAATGAAAGGTACCTATTTCTGAAAGAAGTTATAAACCCTAATTCTTCTCAGTCAAAGTCAAGAGTGGAAGATATCACTAATACAGTAAAACTGATGCGAAACTTTGGATGTTAATTTGTATATTTTTTTGTTAGTTGTTACTTAATCACGTCAAGACTACATTACCAATTTTGATAAAATATAGCTAATTGCCTGGATTTACACATAGGATACTTTTTATCCGAACTGAACACTTCTGTGGGATAAAACAGGATTCACGATATAACCTAATTCCACGCGGGCAAAGCCGCGGTCGGAATGATATTTTTTTAAATAAAAAAATTGTTTTAAAAAAAACACAAAATATATTGACGCATGTATTTATTTTTTGCACTCTATTATAATTGTAATTATTCATTACAAATAATCAAAATAAAATAGCCAGAACAAAGTTAGGCCCTGGTAGGGTAGGTAGGCAGGTACAGCAATGTGAGACGAACACTGGCTTATTTATACCAATAATAATGTATTATAAACATTAAATTAAGTTTACTTTCTAACAACAAAAATACATAATATTAGCTAATGTGAAAACGAATCAACCAATCATCCCACAACAATGAAATGTGCACACAAATATTCATCCAAATCGGTTCATGTGATTAGGAGGAGTGACTGCAGCGCCATCTTCCGGGCCCAATTGTGTTTCCAGATCACCCAGGAACTCAATTTAATATACTTACACAAAATTTTTCGAAATGAAAACTCACATTACTATGTAAATATGAATATAAACCTGTTTTAGTACTAAGCAATTTCTCGCACAGGTGTAGTAAGTATAAATGAAATAAATATCAACATCAAATTCTTTATACAACATACTTATCTACCACCTACTAAGAAATGTAATTCTTGAAATTTTTTCGTATTTTTTTTAAATACATATTATACTACTCCAATGAGCTCCTGTTCCATATTACGTCCACCATACTTCCACTAAGTTCACCATGATTTTTTATTTCTTTGCACTTTGTTGCTTTTTGCTAAAAATGGAATCATGCGATAAAACCAGTAGAGCGTTGATAACATACATTTTTTACTGAATAAAGGTACTTACGAAGGAGTGGGTTCACATTGTGAACAATCAGTGGGTTTATTTTCCTTCTGGATTCCGGATTTCTGAAAAGATTATCTATGCTATAAATGAAAAAATCTTACACATTCGTTATGTACTTAAAACAGGGGTACATATCAAACATCGTCTATAATATAATTATCATCAAATTTAAAATAAAACCAACTTACTTCATTAATTTGTTCCAATTGTAAGCATTCTTTTTCCTCCAACCTTTATGTTTCTTCTTCTTATTTTCTTTATTGTCCCCATTTGTCTCATTTTGTCTTATCGTGTTGTCACCCTTTGTTACGATTGCGCGAGCGACACAAGTTCCCCGTGTGACGGCCGTAGCGGGAATGACTCGTGCAGCGATCGGGGTAGGAAGGTACAGGGCGGCTCTCGCTATATTGGCTGGTCGCGCGCTAATTTCAAGTATTTCTTGTTTATTTCAAAACCATCGCATATTTCAAAATTCTAACTCGGTAGACGTATAGGTTGTATATTTTATAGTTAATATCCAAAAAGTCGTAACTTTACGTTTGTTATTTTGAAGATGCCAGAGATTTAAAAAAAATAACAATGAGAACTTTGTATTTTTTTTCTATCGAGAAAATATCATGGAATCATGTTTCTAAAACGATAGACGTATTGTGTTACTATTGAACTTTCTTGTCAAGAATTTTCATCACGACAACTTTAATAATATAAAAATTACGAAGGTTTAAAAAGGGCCGTAAATGTTAGAAAAATTAATTCATCACCTTAAAGAAAAATTTAAACATAAATGGATATAGAGCTAATGAAAAGGGGTGATAGTTATCACAAAAACTTACAAAGAGACAGAACATACCTATGACTGTAAATTAACGTTTTTGGGTTAAACTTTAAATGCTGTGGTTTTGCGGTTTGTCCATTTTAGTTCACTTGTCATGTCATAGATATTAACATTACTGTCAGTTAACATAAATACTGGATTAATTCTGTATTTGAACATCTATAGACCTTTATGTTATTAATGAAATTAATTTTATTCAATTTATAAATAATTTATTCGCGTTTTTCATTTTATATCTGTTTGAAATGCTAATTTGTATCAACATTTTATTTATTTTTGATACATCTGTATCATTTGAATAAATTAAGAATTGATTGTTAGATTTCGGAATGAAAAGACGCTGTTTACAATACATATAAAACAAGATATCATAAGTACTAGTTATTGTAAACGATAGAAATAATATAGGCCCCAAATCAGACCCCTGGGGCACTCAATATAGTATTTTAAATTAATAACATCAATTACAATTTTCATAGCAACAAATCACTGTCTGTTCGTACTTAGAAGCTAATTTACCTCGTAAAATAATTTCATACAAATCATGTCTACTCCACATTCACGGAATGAATTCAGTCTACTGTCTCAGAGGCTTTGTAAAATTCGTATAACTAATAGGCATTATAAACAAAGCCATTGACATAACAAACAGAGGTCCAACAGACAGACGAGTAGACAAAATAATTGCCTCTCACCAACTTGTATACACCTACGGCCGTTTTATAGAAACTGGGTTTTAGAAGACGAGCGAAAGCGATTTTATATATTTACATCAAATTTTTAACTTGAGTATAGCTAGCTGATTATAAGAATACTAGCCCTTCGCCCGCTTTGTCTAAAACCTAATAAATTATACACTAAAACCTTCCTCTTGACTCTATCTATTAAAAAAAACTGCATCAAAATCCGTTTCGTAGTTTTAAAGATTTAAGCATACATAGGGACAGAGAAAGCGACTTTGTTTTATACTATGTAGTGATAATGTGATGAATTTAAAGAGTAATTGATTTCTCTTAAGTGCTATTATGTTTATAAATAAAACGTAATTGATTATAAATGCTATTAATTATTTATCTTAATTGCCTACTTCTCAAACTTTCTAATTATTTCCGCTATTAAGTAAGAGACTTGTAAACGTTTGTTTCTAGCTGGTTTTAGGTCCTTATTTTTATTTTCTTTACTTGGAAATATTATACTAATTGTGACAAGATATATTTTAATGTTTCCAGTAGTTAAAAAAGTATTTCTCCTTATCACAAGTTTATACAGGAACCATTTTCCACAACTTTTTCTAACTTGACAGTATTTTAAATACTATAATAAACTGAATAAACTCAATGGCTGCCCAGTACAACCTCAATCGTATAAATTACACCATCCAAAAGCAACTGGGCGAAGTCGCGTGGGCAAGCTTGTGCAACGATTTCAAATTTCTAAAGAAACACTTAATGAGTATCATGTGGGCTTAACTTAATACTTCGTGACGTCATCTTTCCAGAACTTTCTTACCATTAACCAGATAATTGGTGTTTTACGGTTAGTGAAGGCTTTATTTACCTATACATATATTAACTTTGAAGCCACAAACGACTTTCATTATAATCTGCCTGTTAATCTACACTTATATTATGGATCAAAGGCGGCTCGCCCTAAGGAGCGCTGGTGCAGTGAACTCCCATGAATAATTATAATAAAATCATTATAAATATTGAATCCTTAATTTCATTATAAATATTAATTATTACTGTTTAAAATCAATGTAATCGTAAAAAACTACTGGCAATACCAATGAATATATCCATCATTCCATCATCCCATACACCTGTAGGTATAATACTGTATTAATAACGCGCGTAGCGGAGCGCTCACGATTGCGCTCCAATGAAAAAATATTTAGTACATTTCATAATACGAAATCCAATAAGAGTGAAAGAGAGAGTTTGCCAGAGTCCTGCGCGTGAAACAGAAGATTTTCTATGAAAAAATAGCAAAATTCGGAGCGCCGCTCCCGCAAACGTTGCCGGTTCGTTTTTACCGCGCGCCCGGACCCCGTACACAGGACAGCGATTGCGCGCGACGTTGCCACTCCTATATAAACAAACACTCGAGTCAACTTGACTGCACGCGCGCGAATGCAAATTCGGGAATTTTCTAATTAAAATCATAAGATACGTGTTGACTGTTGAAATAGCCTGTAGTTATTAGTATTACTTGTGAGTGTTATAATGGACAATTATAATGTGGCGTTCATTAAAAAGTGTGTTAAACCGTTACAAATTCGGCTT